>LPNX010242871.1:113589-152800 GCA_001517045.1 Pseudotsuga menziesii | reverse complement strand
AAATAGGTCAGCCTGATAATCCCTTTTACAAGTCGGCTTCAAAGTTAAAATAAATATATTTTTTTCCTGATAATTAGGCTCTAGAAATTGGTGGAAAATTAGTATAAATAGGCATCTCTCTTTTTTCAGATTTAGAAGTGAATTTGGAGGAAGAAAAGTAGCTCTGAATTTGTTACAATAGTCCACTATGGCAGCCACAACAGAACATGAGGTGTAGACCACAATAGAAGATGAGGTGTGGATTTAAGGTGAAATTCGACTGATTAGCTCTAAGGAAATTCAGTTCTTTACTAAGGAAATTCAGACTGACATATGATAACAGGAAAAAGTGAACAAGTGGAAAATTGTAGGAGCATGATAGGAGTCTGGTTTTTCTTTTCTTTTTTAATGTTGGTGATGAATTTATAACACAGTGTAAGCTGCAGCAACAGTATTTGTGTTTACCTTTCTCTTTTAATTCGGGCTTACTGAGGTGAAAACATAGATGGATTGAATTTGGTATGATATGTTGGATAGTATGAGAACACATGCACAGGTCCTTGTTATGGTAACCAACCTTTGACGTGACATCAAACAACTGAATTTTGAGGACTTTAAAGACATGATCATAATTTTGGCATAAACAGATACTTGGAATGAGTTGAGCATAAGTGTCGGCAGCAAGCCTTAGAGCTTGAACTTGGCATAATGGTTTATAAACTATTGAATCCTTTGGTGACTGATATATTTAAAATCACAGTCTATTGGAAATTGATTTGTTTATAAGTATAGTGCATGGTTGACTATTTGAACATAAGAAAATACCTTGTATGAACAGACAATGGGAATTAGAAAACACTTGTCATGACATATACTTGACATGGGGATATGAGTGGTTTCTACTCACATGTAATAGATTTGTTATAATATGTAGTGATGACTTTGATAAGACAGATGACATGAGGAGATTTCAGTAGACATGAGAATTAATACTAAGAAGTTGGCAATGTTTTGTGTTAAGTGATATGATTGAGAACAATAATGTGACATGGTTGATTACTTAATACCCCAGAGCAGTAATGTTCATAAGATTATAATCTAGGGAAATAAAAGTGACATGATAGATGAGAGTTTGTGGATTTGCTAATAAATTAAATGAGGAGTTGATGATACGATGGACAGAATGATGATGAACAACTGATGATAGGATAGAGGACAGTATGTTGATGGATGATGTGAAATTGATGAGATGATATGTATGTGAACTTGTAAATACAAGAAGGGTCTTGTATTCTTTTCTTACTAGGATCTAAGAAAACCTAGGAGGTGTCCTAGATAAGGAGTTTGTGCTCTTTATTTCAGTAGGTGTTGAATTGCCTCACGGCTATAGCCGTTTAAAATACAAAAAGATTACAAATATTATATCTTGTGTCTCTTGTGCAATGTGGTGTTAATAATGTGTTTTATTTGATGAATGACATATGGTAAAATTATTATTGATGCACAGTTTGTTGATGAATATGATATTGAATTGAATGTGAAATCATGACTTAAGTTTTTATAGTTTGAAGAAGTTAAAATTGAGGTAAGTCCAAGCTCACTAATTCACCCCCCCACTCTCGGTGAGTCGTTGTGTCTAACAATCTCATCGTATGGATGATAGACATCATAGGAAAATGGTGACAATGGTGGATAGATTGGAGAGGACCACAGAGAAGGGGAGTCTCCTTGTTCGAACTATGGTGGATTTTGGTTTTTGTATTACTTCTCAAAAATGGATGATATACATATAATGTGTGACATGTATATGGACGAGGTGGGCATACCCATGCTCATAACAATGTCAAAAGAATAAATAATGGGGATCAAGGATCAAAATAATGGGAGTCAATCAATACATATACAACTAGTGATACATAATGGTGGCCTCAATGGGAGGGTGAATACATATAATGATATGAAGAACTGATACATAGGAACAATGGAATTCTCATGCAATGTAATATCATCACAACTGATGCTCTGATAGATCTAGAGGTATACATAACTGGATGGACTCAAAGAATGAGAGTTAGAATATTTGTGGTACTATATGCAACATAAAGTATTGGATAGACATGGAAGCATAATACTAGTTGCTTTCGAACGCTGTCACCAACACAGCGCATAAATCACAAGGGACATGAGACAATATGGGTCACATAGTAGACTCACCAATGTGCTAGATTCAGGTGAAAACCAGGGTCTTCAACCAAATAATGAATGGAACAATACCCTATATGAATCTCAACAGTGTGATGATGTAGCTGAAGTCAAGCACGTGAGACACAACCAACCCGAAAGGCACTAATGACTCCTTTCAAGTGGTATAAGGAAATCATCAATGAGATGGATGAAAAAATGATACAGGGACCTCTGGGTCTATCCCCTAGAATAGATGTGTTGACATTGACAGAGGGAGACCTGCAAATAATCAAGGAAATGATGTTTCCTTGACTAGAAGCATGAGGGGGATAACCAAATATGTGGAACAAACAGGGGACTGACACACTGAATGGGGGAACATGGGCATGGGAGGACGAGGGATTCAAAATTCCTTTGTTTAGAGTATGATGGCAGGGCTGACCTGGAAGCAAATGAAACTAACTCATGGGAGAGGGATCATATCTGTAATACTGGGAAGAGAACTACAATGGGAAATACTAAGGGAAGTAACTATAATAGGAACATCCTAGGGATGTAAGAAAGACTCATCGAAAAGTACTCTTAACAAAGGTGACCAAATGGGGGGAATCTACCATAATGTGATATCATATGCGGTGGCACCTAGAGACTCCATTTGGACATTCTTCATAGTTTAAGGAGCACGAAGAAGGGATAGAAGTATGCTCAATATGATACGATAGCATGGATTTTAGCGAGCCCAAGAAGGTAAATGCTCGATGGTGTTATCATTTTTAGATAGTCTAAAAATAGGAAGAAGACTCCAGTGTGGTCTCTTTTTTGTAAATAGTCTCCTAATCCTGAAAAAGGATAAAAGTTTACAAAGGAGAGCTCTCCCAACCTTTGGGGGAAGAGAGAATTATTTACTGTAGGTAGTCCAACCAGTCC
Organism: Pseudotsuga menziesii; assembly: GCA_001517045.1. Lineage (NCBI taxonomy): Eukaryota > Viridiplantae > Streptophyta > Pinopsida > Pinales > Pinaceae > Pseudotsuga > Pseudotsuga menziesii. Next base: position 149,710 of record LPNX010242871.1, on the reverse strand, counting down.
GTAAAAGGTTAAACCTATACTGACTGGACTGTCATTCAAATATTTTTACGAGCATGAACGAAACCAAGTTTGTTGAGCAATATTTTCTTGATGAGAGGGCTGGAAAAGATATTAAATACAACCCATAATAATATTTTTCGTAAGTTATGGTCCCAATGTTTGAAAAATCATAAAAGGATACAAAGGGAAATGGTCCTAGCTGGAAGGTGATAGGGTGATCCTTTTCTTTTAATAATCTACATAGTTTGAAAAAGGATATAAACAAGACCACATAGACACCCTTTCATATACTTTAAGGAGCATGAAAGGAAGCAAGCATGCTTGACAATATTTTCATTCTTTTAGGAGTCATAAAAGAGATTAACAGAAACTCTGTAATGGTCAGTCAAGAAAGGAGGAAGTGTTCGATGTATGGAAAGAGGAAGGGATAATTTTAGAGGCGAATTTTATCCCAGTGGGCTATTTTTCCATGTTTTTCTCCCAAAAAAGATTCACCTTTTTGCATTTTGATGGGGTAAACTTTTTTCACCCTAAAAATCGCCAAATTATTATATAAACGATATAAAATCCTTGGAAATTAAAATATTTTTTGAAAAATATCGCCAATCATTTTATAGTTGGCGTTTTAAGAATTGGTAATATTCACCAACATTTATACACTTTTAAATGAGTATGGTTCCTTAAAATCATCCTTGGAAAGAGGTTAGGTTGTGAACATGGCTGATAGGAATAACTGAGGAACACTAATGGGGCCTCCTTGGGAGATGATGGATGGTGGTAAAATAAGCCCAACTATGCAGTATGGATGGAGCATAGGGCTTGTGAATATTAGCACCTTGATAAACCCATCTGTAGAGTGGCTTGGCTGACTTTGATGTGTATTTGTCTATGTGTGAGCCTGGTGTTCCCTAGTTCCTTGTGGAAATTGTGCCTAGCTTGAGGTTGGGAGTGGTGATGAGAGATTGATGAGAAAAATGGCCTATGGTTGGGTGGAACGTTGCAGTGACATATCTAGTTGCAGGGAAGCTTCTTCTCAAGATAAGTATTGTCTTGTGTATTTAAGTTCTGCAACTATATTAATTTTAAATTGACATGAACATGTTGAATGCTTGATTGTGTTGAAATGTATTTTCTTTTGTTGTATATTGAATTATGCATATGTGCATGTATAATTTTATGGTCAATGCATTTTATGTTATGTTCATGGGGATAAATTGCTCGTTTTGACAGTAGCAATAGTGTAGTTGTGTCCTCTCTCGGCGATTAAAGGGGAGGGGACGTGATAGTGTGGTATGAGAGCACTGGTTGCGTCATTGGACCTAAATGGGACAAGATGCACTCTTGACAGAGGTAATATTATCCCCTGGTCAGCATAGAAAGATAGAGAAAATTTCAAAAAAAAAATTAAATGTTTTTGAAGTTTCTATGTCGGCTAAGTTTTCTGAGTTGAGCCGATACATGTCGGCTAAGTTTTCCGAGTTGAGCCGATACATGTCGGCTAAGTTGGCCAAGTTGAGACGATGAAGATCGCAGTGAACATTTCAGCATGAAAGGCTAAGTTGAGACGACAAAGAAGGAAGATAAAGAAAAAATTTCAAAAATCTTTCTAAGTGTTGAAAAATTGCATGTCGACCAAACTTGGTGAGTTTTGTCGATACGTTGGATGAGTTGAGTTTTTGACGATATTTGATCATCCTACTCTGAATGCTAGGCAAGCAAGATGGCTAGAATTTCTATGTGAATTTGATTTTGAAATCAAGCACATAAAAGGGAAAGAAAACAAGGTAGGTGATGCACTCAGTAGGAAGGTGCAGGAAATGCATGTGGCATCTCTTAATAGTTTCCAATCGGATTTGAGGTAGCAAATTGTTAGTCATGCTGCTGGAGATGAATTGTATGAGCAGGTAAAAGACAAATTGCAGCAGCAAAGTCTTGAGAAGAGGTATGACGGATATAAATTGGAAAAAGATGGACTTGTCACTTATAAAGGTAGAATTTATATTCCATAGGTAGCATATTTGAGGAGAGTTGTTATGGATGAAATCCATCAAGCTCCGTATTCTAGTCACCCAAGATACCAAAGGACAATTGCTAAAGCTATGAAGCAGTACTTCTAGCCAGGAATGAAAAAGGACATGGCTGAATACATTTCCAGGTGCATGAAATGTCAACAGGTAAAGGTTGAGCATCAACACCCTGCAAGTTTGTTGCGGCCTTTGCCAGTTCCAGAATGGAAATGGGAAGTTATTTCCATGGATTTTATTACAGGATTGCCGATGACTTGGAGACAACATGATTCCATCATGGTTGTCGTAGATAGGCTGACTAAGAAACACAATTTATACCAATTAAGTCTACGCATAAGACTGATGACATTGCAAAGATCTTCATGAAGGAGATTTTCAAATTGCAAGGATTGCCTAAGGCAATAGTCTCTGACAGAGATGTCAAGTTCACTTCCAACTTTTGGAAGGGGTTGTTTACAGATTTGGGTACAAAGCTAAACTTCAGCACTACATACCATCCTCAGATAGATGGGCAGACAGAGAGAGTTAATAAGGTGCTTGAAGATATGCTTCGCATGTACGTGATGGACAAACCAACCAAGTGGGAAGATTACTTGCACTTGGTAGAGTTTTCGTATAACAATGGACAGCAGGCATCCTTGGGGATGAGTCCGTATGAAGCTTTGTATGGAAGAAGGTGTAGGAAACCAGTGACTTGGGATAACCCAGTGAACAGGATTGTGCTTGGACCAAAACTGCTCAAGGGGATGGAGTAAGAGGTTATAAATATCAGGCAGAATCTAAAAGCAGCACAAGACAGATAAGAAAGCTATGCAGATAAGCATAGGGTGAACACAAAGTTCAGTGTTGGGGATCATATTTACCTCAGAGTGAGGGCAAGGAAGAGTTCCTTGAAGCTTAGAAGTTGTGCCAAGCTGTCACCAAGATATTGTGCGTTGTTTGAAGTGCTTGAAAGAATAGGGCCAGTTGCATATAGACTTGCACTGCCTGCTAGTAATCATGTAAATATACATCTTTAATTAAATAAACCCAACCAGCTATACTCACTGCAACCATGATGAAAAGGGCATGATTCTCATACGGATAAGGGTGGGGAATGTCAAACTTTGGGCTATGGGGGGGAAAATCCATGTGTCACCACCCTGTTTGATTTGCCCATCTTTCCTTGTCTTATCCAACTACCACTGTAATGTTTTGTTGAGTAGTTGAGGCAGTTATGGCTGGGGGTGGAGTGTGGCAGGACTATCAGTCCTTGCCCACACGCACACTCCACCAGCGGATTGAACCTCATGATGGGTAGAAGAATGACTGTGCCCCTCATTCCACTCTCTCCACTACGCCATTATTTCCCTTGTCTGTTCATCCTCACGTAGGGATGGTAGTCTCTTCATTCTCATGTATAGGCATCTTTTCTATTTGATCTCACGTAGCTAGGAGGGGTGTCGTCTTTCAGTTGTCATTCACATTTTCCACAGAGTGGAATCTGGTGTGTTTTCCCTCTGTATTTTCGGGGGTCTGGTGTAAAATTTTCTCATGCACAGGTTGAGAGTCTGTATTTTCTTCCCCAATGTGGTCTGTGTTGTTTCATGAGTTGTTTTGGCCACGATAGGGCCAAGAACAACTCAGTAGTTGTTTTCCTTAACCAAGCTGTGAATCACTTGTGTGACTGCGTGTATGCAGTGGTTGGTCTTCGGACTGTGTTGGGAGCAAGGATGGGGGCTTGGTTTGCTTGATAAACTTGGTGTGTTTGGAAACCACACAGACAGAGCTAGAGGGATGGATTTCTTCTCCACAACCCTTGAATAGTACTAGAAGGGAAGTCAGGGCCTGAGGGGCTGTGTAGTAGAGAAGGGACTGATTCCTTGTGTTGGGTGTGTGTGGGTGTATTAGAAGTTAGGCTAGTTCTAGTGTAGGTGTTCCTAGCTCTGTAATGGGCTCACCAGCTTAGCATTTAGCCTTTCCCAGCTCCTTGATGGCTTGATAAACCAATTGTGTTGGCTTGGTTGTGTTTTGTATATCCTTGGCTATGTGTAAGCCTACTTGTTCCTTATTCCTTGGAGAATCATGCCCAGCTCGGGGGTGGTAGCATTGTTGAGAGATTCAGGAGCATGCTGGCCTATGGTTGGGTGGAACGTTGCAGTGGCGTAGCTGGTTGCGGAACGAGTTCTTTATAAGATAAGTAATCTTGTCTATTTTACTTCTGCAATCCTATTTACTGTTAATGATTATGATGAACATGTTGAATGCTTGTATGAACGTATGTTTGCTTCCACTGTATGATAAATAATAATGTATGCATGTTCTAGCTCAAAGCATTTTGTTTCAGCATTTCATCTTTTCAATGAATGTACATGTTCATGGGGCGGTTGCCCGGATGGTTAACACCATGGTAGCGTCCTCTTCGCCGGTCGGAGGGTTAGGGACGTTATAGTGTGGTATCAGAGCTTACGGGTTGTAGCATGGGCCTCTGTGGGCCATGACTAACCAGCTCGCAGAGGCATGTTGCCTTCTTCCCAAAAGAAATCAGTCAATGACTGGAAAATTCAAAAAAATTTGTTTAAGTGTTTGAAACATCGGCTCATCAAAAAAATTAGTGGGACGGACTTCTGATGAAACGGAGAGCTAGGCGGAAGCACACCCAATGAAGGAGAGTTGGAAGAAAATTGCATAAAATTTACTAAGTTTTCATCAGCCATCGGCAGAATTTAGTGGATGTGGGAGCTGCAGTTTCGGCGAAGATCAGTCGAAGACCGTCGAAACAACGACTCGATGTAGTGGAAGAAACGCCCGATATTGACTTTTGGCGCCAATGAAAGTTATTTGAATGGACTGCCGATGGACATCGATGGAAAGTAGTTGATTGAGCGCCTGCCATTGCGGATGGCTAGACAACTACGTGTGCGCCATTGCAAAATCCTAGAGCACTAGTCTTCCGACAAGGAGAATCTCTGACTACCGATGCCGATAAAAAATTAGTTCTCCGATCAGAAAGCACTAGCGGATTAGATCGTCGATCGGGAAAGGATTGAAGATGATGAGCCACTGATGCTTTAGTCTTCCACTCGTTGATGCCGAGGTGTTAGTGGATTATGGAGCTGACAGAGTTAGCAGAAGATAGAGAAAGTTTTCATCGACATAAGAAGAAATTTTCAAAAAAATTGTCTAAGTGTTGAGGCCATCAGCGATTGGCAATGGTTAGCTGTTTGGATCGGTGAAAGCTAGTGGATTGAATGTCTGCCATTGCAACTAGCTTGTGAACTATCCTTTCAATGGATAGAGGCTTCAATCGCTGATGCTACAGTGATTAGTACTTCCACCAGCCGATGAGAAGAAAATTTGAAAATTTTGTTTAAGTATAGGGTCATCGAAAAGTTATTGAGGATCGAGTACATTAAAGGTTTGAGAATCCGTCGTTGCAATAGTCTAGGACACTATCCACCCGATGGATAGTAGGTCTGACAGCCGATAATATTCGAAGAACCCATAGTGAGATCGCTTTCCACCATTGTGGCTTCCTAGAAGACTAATCATCCGACACAATAACATAGCCAATCGCTGACACAGAGGAGGTAAGTTTTCGTTCTAATCGCCACAACGACAGGAAGTATAGTGACTTGGATCGCCAATGAATAGAAGATGGAAGATTCGATGCCACGGAAGACAAGAAAAGAAGAAAATTCAAATTTTCTCTAAGGCATGAGATCATCGGCCGTTAGGAAATGTTAGTGGATCGGATCAACGATCGAAAAAATTTCAATGAAGGTGACTCGCCGTTGTGGCTGTTAGTCAACTATCCCCCCGACATCGCAGCAACTAGTGCTTTCGACCACTGATAGACTTACAGCTGCAGAAGACTTAAGGAGATTGTTGGCCTCCATTGTAGAAAGTTGGGAGACTAACAGGTTATGCTATTGCCGATCAGACACGGGATAATAGACCATTGCAGGCCAATGCAGCAGAAGGAATCAGACGAGTAACTTGTTGATACAGCAGAAGAACTTAGAAGTTTCAACTATCGAAATGCCTGATGAGCAGTAGTTGACATCGTCGATCGAGAGTCTAGATGTTTGCCCATAGAAACTGAAGTAAGAACACTTTCCTCCGTTGCAACTACTCAAAGGACTATGCACCCGATGCACAGACAACATGGTCACTGATGCAGATAGGAAGTGTAGTTGTTTTGACTACCACAGTGTCGGCAGAGTAGCTTGGAAGAGGTCTGATTGGGCCTAAGGAAGTTTGGGTTTTCAGAAGAATTTCCCAGTAGTTTTTTGAGCACTTTTCAACTATCTTCAGCTGGTTTTCAGTAGATTTCAGCAGATTGTCCATGGTCACCGAGCTGAATATGAAATAGAGAAAATTCTGTGTTTTAGCATAATTGTTGTTTTATGAATTTCTAGAAGAAAAGGTAAGTAATTTTGAATTATATTAATATTATGCATCTAAAAGTTTGCTACAAACACATTTGCAAAACTTTAGATAACTTCCAAGAGCAATACTCCAAAGAGAATAGTGTGGTAAAGCTAGAGGTGGTTCAGTCATGAGAACCCATGATGGGTATGATGCTCGGGATTCTTACGAGTGAGCAGAAGATGGCATAGGATAAAATGACCATAATGGGAATGACGACATTGAGTCCAATGGAAGGAGATTACAAGAGACACTGTCAGATGTTGCATCCACCATGAGAATCTTGGTTAAATCCCAGGAAGAGAAGCATCAGTTGAATGTTGCCATATTGCAAAGTTTGACAGATTTATACAAAAAGATAGATTCTGGACAGGGTACATCAAGGCCAAAAGGCAACAAGAGCAGCACTAGGAGAAGGAGAAGGACTTCTAGTGGATCATCTGATTCTGAAGTATCCAGTGGGGATACAAGTTCATCTCCTCATAAGAAAATAAGAAGGCACCATATGGATCGCTCTCAAGATGAATTTAGGAAAGCTAAACCTCCTACATTTGATGGTGAGGTAAAGACTAGACAAGAAGTTGAAGCTTGGATTCTTGGGATAAATAAGTACTTTCAAGTGCATGATTATTCAAGAAACATGAAGGCAAGAGTTCCCATATTCAATTTGAATGGAAGAGCATCCATTTGGTGGGAACACTTCAAGCAAGTAAAGAGGATCAATGAATGGAGACTTAAGTGGAAATAGTTTGAGAAATATTTCAAGCAGAAATACCTCTCTAACAGGTATTATGATGACAAGATTAAGCAGTTCCATGAGCTGAGATTGGGACAGCGGACCATGGAAGAATATGCAAATAAGTTTTTGGAGCTGTTGAGGTATGTCTGGTACATCAGAGATGAAAAAGTGAAGGTCCGGCATTTTCTGAGTGGATTACCTCAATCTTACAAAGATAGAATTGAGTTTTATGAACCTATAACTCTTGAGGAAGCGATAAGGAAGGCTAAGTATTGCTATGAGCAAAGAAAAGGTAAGCTGGATTACCATAAGGCATGGAAGGACAAGAAGAATGAGAAGTTCAACCAAAGAAAGAAAGGTTTCAAACCTTCTAACTTGAGGAATCAGCAGAAGCATCCATCCCAAGCTGCGAGTAAGCTAGTTGGAGTGACGGGAGAAAAGCATAAAGATCCACAACATAATACAGGGCCACGCCAATGTTGGAAATGTGGAGGACCCCACATGCGCAGAAATTGTCCACTCAAGAATGAGAGTGCAAGACCGACTTATAACATTCAAGAATCAGAAACAGTGGGTCAAGTAGCAAGGGGAGTCCCTAGGATTTATGCACCACTGGAGGACCGCCAAGTAGATCAACAGTCAACTGTGGTTGAAGTAACAGGTAATATTGTTGAGCAATCTATTTCTATTTTGATTGACACTAGTTCTACAAACAGTTACATTACTCCTAGAGTAATGGAGATTTGTGCTTTTAAGAAGGTAAAGCATAGAAAATCTTGGTTAGTTCAGCTAGCCACTGGAACTAAGAGAAAAGTCAGTGAAGTGGTAGAGAAATGTCCATTGGTCATGGATGGATTGGTCACTTGGGTAGATCTGAATGTTCTATCACTTGGTTCCTATGATGTTCTCATTGGAATGGATTGGTTAGAATCTCATAGGGTGAAGCTTGACTATTACAATAAGACTTTCGAATGCATGAATGAAGAAGGGAACCTAGTAGTTGTGAAATGTATTCCAAAGGTGATTTTAGTAAGGTAGGTTTCAGCGATGCAATTAAAGAAGTTCTGTAGGAAGGGTTTCCAGTTGTATGCAGCTCGGATTTTGGAAGCAACAGATGATGAAACTCCGAGGTTGGAGGACTGTCAGGTGTTACAAGAATTCAGGGATGTGTTTCCTGATGAGATTCCAGGGCTTCCTCCATAGAGGGACATTGAATTCACTATTGAACTTGTTCCAGGAGTAGCACCAGTGTCCAAAGCACCCTACAGTATGAGTACACCAGAGATTCTAGAGTTGAAGATGCAACTACAAGAGTTGCTGGAAAAGAAGTATATCCGACCGAGTGTGTCTCCTTAGGGAGCACCAGTTCTATTTGTAAAGAAGAAAGATGGTACACTCAGGTTGTGTATTGATTACAAACAATTGAATAAGGTTTACTGTGAAGAATAAATATCATTTTCCTAGGATTGATGACCTCCTTGATCAAATGAGAGGAGAAAAGGTATTTTCCAAGATTGACTTGAGGTCTGGTTACCATTAGGTGAGAATCAAGGATGAAGACATTCATAAGACAGCCTTCAAAACAAGGTATGGACATTATGAGTTTGTAGTGGTACCATTTGGTCTCACAAATGCACCAGCTACATTTATGTGCCTTATGAATAGTGTCTTCAACAGATATCTGGATAAGTTTGTTCTTTTCTTCCTTAATGACATTCTTGTTTATTCTAAGAATGAGGAAGAACATGAAGAGCATTTGATATTGACATTGAAATTGCTCAGGGAGCATCAGCTGTATGTGAAACTAAGCAAGTGTGACTTCCATAGAGATAGAATTCAATACTTGGGTCACATTATCTCAGAGGAAGTTCTATATGTGGACCCTGAAAAGATGGAAGCCATTATAAATTGGCCTACTCCAAGAAATGTGATAGATGTAAGATCTTTTATGGGACTTGCAGGATACTACAGGAGATTCATGGAGGGATTCTCCAAAGTTGCACATGCCATCACTTCTTTGCAAAAGAAGGGGATGAAGTTTGAATAGACATCAAGGTGTGAAGAAAGTTTCTAGTGGTTGAAGAATCTTCTCACCGGTGCACCCGTATTGAAGGTTGCAGATCCAGAGAAAGATTTTGTGGTGTGTACCGATGCATGCGGACAAGGTCTCAGACAAGTCCTTATGCAGGACAACCACGTGATATGTTATGAGTCAAGAAAGCTGAAGGATCATGAGAAGAAATATGCCACTAATGATCTAGAGCTTGTAGCCATAGTACATGCCCTAAAGGTGTGGAGGCATTACTTGATGGGTAGAAGATTTGAGCTTAGAATAGATCACTGTGGACTGAAGTATCTATTTGATCAGCCTACTCTGAATGCTAGGCAAGCAAGATGGCTGGAACTTTTATGTGAATTTGATTTTGAAATCAAGCACATAAAAGGGAAAGAAAATAAGGTAATTGATGCATTTAGCAGGAAGGTGCGGGAAATGCATGTGGTGTGGAAATTGAACCCAGGTGTTAGAACAATTACACTCACAACAATTGCCAATTACACATGCAAATTACTCACAAAAGAGACTGAATATGGAGTTGAACACTACTCTGTATTGAATAAGTGTACAATAGCCAACCCTATGAAGTCATAGGCTACCACAATAATTAATTACATGATGGATTTGAATGCATGAAGATGCCATTCAAATCTAGTCAAAAGCATGCTTACTAAATCTAAGCAAATCCCCCATAGGTGCATAAAGCAGTTTCCAAAACTGTCTAGGAGCTCATGAACTGGAAAAATAAATTAGGCAAGATAATAGTGGGTGGAAGGAAAAATCATCCATGCTTTTCATAGGAGAAAAGAGTGGATGATGTGGAGGATAAAAAACAAGTTAACTTCACCTAGTCAAACTTTCCCAATTTCCTTAAAACACTGAAAAAGCAGGCAATAAAGCAGAAAAAGCAGACATGCGCTAGGGAGGCCAGGAATAAAGCAGATTTGATTCCAGGAGGTTTCCCAAGCACTCCATGACTCAAAATTATCAAGTTTTACCACTATGAATGCGTGTAGGACAACTTGCATAAGGTGGAATATGGAAACTAGGCAAATAAGACAAAAATTGGATTTAATTAATGTCTAAGGTAGCTAACTATGGGTTGATTATTCTAACACCCCCCCTTAAGCCTAAATTATGAGTAAAATATCAGAAAATTATAGGGCCTAGCAACAAGGCTTAGTCACCCTTTACATACTGCATGTCCATTTAACCAAGGAAAGAGGCAAAAACCCAGTGGGAAAAATCCTCCCTTAAACATGGACTGTAAAACAAAATTTGGAAATCTTGTCATCACTCATGCTTCACAGCATGATCAGTGATCCCTAGTAGTAATTTGAGATTGCTGAATGTCTTCTCACAAAAAAATTTGGTGAAGATATCAGCTACTTGTTCTGAAGATGAACAGAAGAGTAAGTGAATGGTGCCATCATGCACAAGCTGTCTGATGTAGTGCATATGGATCTCAATGTGTTTGGTTCTCTGCTTCTGAACTGGATCATTGCAGCTTTGAATGGTACTCTGATTATCACAGTAGATAGTAGTTGAGTATTTTGATTCTAAGCCACACTCTCCAAGTAACCCCTACAACCATAAGAATTGAGTTGCTGCATTTACAACTCCTCTGTACTCTGCTTCTGTAGATGAAAGTGCAATGGCACTCTGCTTCTTTCTTGACCAGCTGATTGGCCCTTCTGCAAGCATGAACACATATCCTGATGTTGACTTTCGATCTGTGCTGTCACCTGCCCAATCACTGTCAGTAAACCCAATCAAATCAAGATCATATTTAGCTTTATAGAAGATCCCATGTGTCCTTGTTCCCTGAAGAAAGTTAAGGATCCTTTTGGCTACTTTCCAATGGATCTCATGAGGCTGATCCATGTATATTTAAGCCACACTTACTGCATAAGAAATATTAGGTATAGTATGTGTAAGATACAACAAACATCCAATCAATTGCCTATACAGTGTATTGTTTACCATAGGTGAAGAATCGGCTTCTTCAAGCTTCACTCCTAAAAGGAAAGGAGTCTTGCTTGGCTTGAAATCCTTCATTTTGAATTTTTTCAGCAAATCCAAGGCATACTTGGACTGATGCACTTTGATTCCATCTTTAGTTTGAGCAATATCAAGCCCCAAGAATTGGCTCAATAGCCCCAAATCTGTCATGGAGAAGGCATGGTTCATTGCATCCTTCAAGGAAGCAATTTCATCCTTTGAGCTTCCTGTAATGAGAAGGTCATCAACATATAAAAAAATGATCATTAATGAACCATTAATTAGCTTCAAATAGACATTTGGATCTGATTTGCATCGAACAAAATTCAGTGATAGCAAAAAGCTATCAATCTTGGCATACCAAGCCCTAGGGGCTTGCTTAAGCCCATACAATGACTTCTTTAGCCTGCACACAAGAGATGGGTTAGTAGAAAATCCTTGAGGCTGCTGCATGTATATCTCTTTAGTGAGATCTCCATTCAGGAAAGCACACTTCACATCCATGTGATGTACTTCCCATTGCTTTGAAGCTGCAATGGCTAAGGCTAGCCTGATGGAATCCATCTTTGCCACTGGTGCAAGGTCTCATTGTAGTCTATGCCATGAACCTGTGAGTAGCCCTTGGATACCAATCTGGCCTTGTATTTCAGAGGTGAACCATCAGCAGCAAATTTGGTTTTGTACACCCACTTACACTGAACTAGCTTCCTCCTTGGGGGAAGATCAACCAGCTCCCAAGTGTTGCTCTTCTGGAGTGAGTTGAAATATTCCTTCATGGATGCTTGCCATATTGGATCTTTTGCTGCATATTCATATGCCTGTGGGTCTGATTCAACCATCATATATCATTTCTCAACAAACATAGGATCTTTCATGCATAGAGCACTCTCAAATTGAGATCTAATCCTCCTAGGGTCATTAGGATTTCCAGCTAGTTCTCCAGCTGTATGAATGGTCTTGGCTGCCCATTTTGGACTTGTAGGACTATTAGGATCTGCAATCAAATCATCATTATCAAACATATCAGAATAATCATGTTCAACTATCTCTTCACTTACATTCAGAGGTTCTGATGGTGAAGAGGATTCTCCAACTTCCACTGCTGCTAGGGGCTCTTCTTGAAACTGAACACACCTTTCAATGAAGGCTTTGTTTGTGCTCAAATTGATTAGCTTGTACCCTTTTGAATCTTCAGAGTACCCAAAAAATAGACACTCTTGGCTTTGGGGCTGCAAAGCCTTCCTCTTTTCTGTTGGAATCTTAGCCCAAGCCCTTGAGCCAAAAATCCTAAAATGGGTCACATCTGGCTTGTGCCCACTCCATGCTTTGAAAGGAGTCATACATCAAGCTGTTTATGAGGCACCCTATTCTAGATATAGCCTGCACAGTTTATAGCTTCAGCCCAGTACTTTGGTGGTAAATTCTTAGCCTCCATCATGCAGGATGCCATCTCTTTCAGTGATCTGTTCTTCCTCTCAGCAACACCATTCTGCTGTGGTGTGTAAGGGATAGAATGCTGCATCTAAATACCTGCATCTGTACAATATTAAATAAACTCCGAATTGACATACTCATCTCCTAGTACTACTGGTGGACCTTTCGAAATGTCAAGTGAGGTGAACGCCTCCTTGGTCGAAACCATATGTCTTGAAGCTCCAGAATCAATGATGAAACTAGGTGAGCTTGATGTGCCAGCAACCAATGCATGAACTCTCTCTCTGTCTTCTGAATTTGATCCTCCTTCCCTCTTCTTTGAGATATCTATAAGGGAGATGCCATTCTTCTCCAGGAGTTGGGTCAGCATTTCTATTTTCTTCTTCATGCAGGAGCTCTCAGAATGATTTCCCTTACTGCAGTATGCGAACTTGCTCATTTCTCCTTTGTTCTTCTTCTTCTGGGGGTTCTTCTTGGAACCTTGAGGCTCCTTCGGAGACTTGTTCTTGTCTCTCTTTTTCTCAGGTGGATTTTTATCTTTCTTCTTGCTTTTTGAATCCACCCTCGAAGCTCTAGCAACCAGAGCTTGGTCTTTGGATGGTTTGATGGTGCCCATCATCACCAATTTATCTTGTTCTTGTGTGAGAGATTCCATGAAATCTGCAAGGATAGGCATTTTCCAGGCTCGTGTTTTCAACTTTGTGGCATAGAAGGTTGAAACAAACACTGAATAGTCAGGGCCAAGCTTCAAGAGTATGGCCAAGACTAGTTGATCATCCTTCTTTTCGATCCCACATTGTTTTAGCTGCAAAACAAGTGCTTTGAACTTGGAAAAATAGAGTTGCAGGGATTCAAAGCTATTGGGACTCAGGGAGATCAATTCATTTTCAATTTGATGTCCCCTCATCTCATCTATATTTCCAAAAATATCAACAAGCTTCTCCCATACTTCATTCGGTGATGTCAATCCATCAAGATGGAAAAGGAGGTCTCTGGATATACTCAGACACAGGAGACCATAGGCCTCATCCCTCCTGTTCTGCCATTTAATATTCTCGGCAGCTGCATTGGGCTCTGCTTTTGTTTCCATAGTTACTCTATAGAGGCATTTCACTCTCAACAATATCTCCATCTCTACTTTCCATTCAAACAAGTTAAATGGATTCAAGATGATCTTCTGAGATTGATCCATAGCTCAGAAATTGTCCCGTTAGTCAGCAGAATGCTCCCAATAAATGATGTCGAACCTGCAAAACAAATTGGAAGGAGAGAAATTGATCTACAAAGGCTCTGATACCATGTGGAAATTGAACCCCAGGTGTTAGAACAATTACACTCACAACAATTTCCAATTACACATGCAAATTACTCACAAAAGAGACTGAATATGGAGCTGAACACTAATCTGTATTGAATAATTGTACAATAGCCAAACCTTTGAATTCATAGGCTGCCACAACAAATAATTACATGAGGGATTCGAATGCATGAATATTCCATTCGAATCTAGTCAAAATCAGGCTTACTAAATCTAAGCAAATCCCCCATAGGTGCATAAAGCAGTTTCCAAAACTGTCTAGGAGCTCATGAATTGGAAAAATCAATTAGGCAAGCTTATAGTGGGTTGAAGGAAAACTCATACATGCTTTTCATAAGATAAAAGAGCGGAGGATGTGGAGGACAAAAAACAAGTTAACTTCACCTAGTCAAACTTTCCCGATTGCCTTAAAATACTGAAAAAGCAGGCAATAAAGTAGAAAAAGCAGACATGTGCTAGGGAGGCCATGAATAAAGCAGATTTGATTCCAGGAGGTTTCCCAAGTGCTCCATGACTCAAAATTAGCAAGTTTTACCACTGTGAATGTGTGCAGGACAACTTGCATAAGGTGGAATATGGAAACTAGGCAAATAAGACAAAAATTGGATTTAATTAATGTCTAAGGTAGCTAGCTATGGATTGATTATTCTAACATGTGGAATCTCTTAGTAGTTGCCAATTGTATTTGAGGAAGAAAATTGTTACTCATGCTATTGGAGATGAATTGTATGAGCAAGTAAAAGACAAATTGCAGCAGCAAAGTCTTGAGAAGAGGTATGAGGGATATAAATTGGAAAAAGATGGACTTCTCACTTATAAAGGTATAATTTATATTCCAGAGGTAGCAGATTTGAGGAGAGTTGTTATGGATGAAATCCATCAAGTTCTATATTCTGGTCACCCAGGATACCAAAGGACAATTGTTATAGCTAGGAAGCAATACTTCTGGCTAGGAATGAAAAAGGACATGGCTGAATACATTTTTAGGTGCATGAAATGTCAACAGGTAAAGGTTGAGCATCAACACCCTGCAAGTTTGTTGCAGCCTTTTCCAGTTCCAGAATGGAAATGGGAAGTTATTTCCATGGATTTTATTATAGGATTGCCAATGAATTGGAGACAACATGATTCCATCATGGTTGTGGTAGATAGGCTGACTAAGGCAGCGCATTTTATACCAGTTAAGTCTATGCATAAGACTGATGACATTGCAAAGATCTTCATGAAGGAGATTTTCAAATTTCATGGATTGCCTAAGGCAATAGTCTCTGACAGAGATGTCAAGTTCACTTCCAACTTTTGGAAGGGGTTGTTTCAGATTTGGGTACAAAGCTAAACTTCAGCATTGCATACCATCCTCAGATAAATGGGCATATAGAGAGAGTTAATAAGGTGCTTGAAGATATGCTTTGGATGTACATGATGGACAAACCAACCAAGTGGGAAGATTACTTGCACTTGGTAGAGTTTGCTTATAACAATGGACAGCATGCATCCTTGGGAATGAGTATGTATGAAGCTTTGTATGGAAGAAGGTGTAGGACACCAGTGACTTGGGATAACCCAGTGAACAGGATTGTGCTTGGACTAGAATTGATTAAGGAGATGGAGCAAGAGGTTATAAAGATCATGTAGAATCTGAAAGCAGCATAGGACAGACAGAAAAGCTATGCAGATAAGCATAGGGTGAATAGGGAGTTCAATGTTGGGGATCATGCTTACCTCAGAGTGAGGGAAAGGAAGAGTTCCTTGAAGCTTGGAAGTTGTGCCAATATGTCACCAAGATATTGTGGGTCTGTTGTAGCCACAACTGTTCTCCCCAATTTTATTAAATTTTGGGCCCCTCCTTGTCATTTAAAATTGCTTTGATTTTGTTTGATCCATGAATGTTTGGTCTTGTTTTAACTTTGTGATTCTAAAGATAAATTGGCAGCCTCTTTTCAGAGGATGCGTGTGTTATGATTTTGTTGTGGGTCGTAGATTTGAATTTGGATTGCTAGCCAAAAACTCGACTGATCAGTGCCCTTTGAACAAACCATTGTCTCTGAGGTGAAACAGTTTAACCATCACTGATTTTGAGTTTTCGAGCACTTAAGTTTTTCTTGTTGGATCAGAAGCTATATTCTTTTTTCCCTTCCACCATTGTGGCTGCCAAAACGGTTTGGCGTCCGAAGTGCAAAGTGTTCCGGCTTCCGATTGGGAAGTTTCCCGCCCGAGGGTCACAAGTCATAGTCTTTTTCCTTCCGCCGTTGCGGCTGGGGAAGTCGTTCGTCTTTCGATGTCCAAACCTTTCTGACTTTCGATGTAAATTTTTCTTGCCTACAGGTCTCGCGTGGTTGTAACCTCTTCCCTTTTGCCGTTACGGCTGGGAAATTCCTTTAGCCTCTGAAGCGTAAAGCCGTCTGACTTCCGACTGAGGGTTTTGTCCACCCATGTGTCGCATCATTTTAGCGCTTGTCTTTCCACCGTTGCGGCTGTGAAATCCATTTGGCATCCGATGTCAAAGTTACCCAATATCCGATTGAGTTTTCCCACCCACAGATTTGAATCGGATGCTATATCCTTTTCCTCGTACGCCGTTGCGGCTGGGCAGACCCTTTGAATTCCGAAATCAGTATCCTTCCGACTTCCGCCGTGGTGCACCTGGCCATTCTTGTGGGGTAGTCGTTCCAGTTTGTATAATCTGCTGCTCTGTTTTATAACGCATTCCCAAATGGATAATGCCCTTGGATTAATTGTAGGTGTACGTAAGGAGCTGATGCGAGAAAATGTAAAGAAGCAGTTTGGTAGGGATCGAGACGACACCGACCAGATCACTAAAAGGGCCATCGAAGCAGAGGACAAAGTCAATAACACCAAAGGCATGAACCTGACTGCTTGTCCATTACCAAACAGTTCATGAGTACATACAGACAACATAAAGAACCTGAAACGTTTGGAGGGACTGGAACGCCATACGTTTGAGGGGAGCCCAAGCGGCTTGCTATGTAGTTTAAATGTTGTAAAGTTAGAACTTGAGGAGGACTTTTTTCCTGGAAGAATTTTTTGTAAGCCGTCTATTGTAAGAGGAACTATTTCGTTTTACAATCAGAAACGGCAAATTTTTTTTGCATGCAGGAAGAAGTGCAATATGGAATGCATCAAATGTAATTAAATGAGCAATGTTGAAGGGGAACTAATTCGTTTTCAGCTGTGTCTCATTAACTGTGAGATTGTTCTAATTTCCTGAACCTATGTTCTTGTTGGAATATTCTTCGGTTCATTTTATGATGTGTTCCACTGTGAGTAATAAACATTGTTCATAAACAATTGGTTGTCTGGTTTTTGAAACATCTTTAATTGTTCATGTGTTTTGAAGGAAGTGTCAGCTATCTGTAACTTTTCATAATGCACGTACAAAATGTATTACTCACCATTAAATGATAACCTTGCTCCCTAGGGATAGATTAGGTAGTTAGTTTATTTTCTTGTTGTATGTGATTCCGCTGCTTGCGAGCCTAAGACGAGAGGTAAGAACCTGCGCATCACATTGTGACAGCTCTTTGCGTCCAGATCACCCTGCATTTAGGTAGGCACTTGCATTTCATCTTTTTAAGTCAAAATACAAAAACTCGATGTGCCGGGCCGCAATCGGTAAAACCCTTTGTTTTTTTCTTGACCTACGATAGCCGGACCGCAAACTGGACGGATTCCCTATACCAAACAGTCAACGGGCTAGTTGGGAACATTGATTGGGGAGAATCCCTTACTGTTGCCGCCTGCGATTTTCGGGGCCTCAACAGGGTCATTTGAAGTGCTTGAAAGAATAGGGCCAGTTGCATATAGACTTGCATTGCCTGCTAGTACTAGAGCCCATAATTTTTTTCATGTTTCTTTGCTTAAGAGATATGTACATGATCCTAACCATGTGATAAATTGGGATGTGATTCAGGTGGAACCCGAGGGAGAGTTCCGAACTGAGCCAATGCGCATCCTCGATAGGAAGGTCACAATGCTCCGAAACCAGGCCATAGGCCAGGTAAAGGTGCAATGGGAGCACTACGGACTTAAAGAGGCTACATGGGAGCTGGAGGATGCCATGCGATTGGCACATCCATTTTTGTTCAATTCTGTGAAACACTGAGGCGATACCAGTGTAGTATTTTGTTCAAATTTTGTAAAGCACCGAGGACAGTGCTATTGAAGGGGGAGGGGAATATAACACCCCACTTTTGACCCCATTGCATTAGATGTATATGTTGTAAATAATCATGGTGCGGAGCTAAAGGCCAAGGCCCCACCATTGATTGGTTATGCTATGTTTCAGATTGAAATTGTCACCGATGGTATATCAGGGCATGTGGCATACATATTAAGTTTCGTAATCATGTAAATATACATCTTTAATTAAATAAACCCAACCAGCTATGCTCAATGAAACCATGATGAAAAGGGCATGATTCTCATAAGGATAAGGGTGGGGAATGTCAAACTTTGGGCTATGGGGGGGAAATCCATGTGTCACAACCCTGTATGATTTTCCCATCTCTCCTTGTCTTATGCAACTACCACTTTAATGATTTGATGAGTAGTTGAGGCAGTTATGGCTAGGGGTGGAGTGTGGCAGGACTATCAGTCCTTAGCCACACGCACACTCCACCAGTGGATTGAACCTCACGATGGGCAGAAGAATGACTACGCCCCTCATTCCACTCTCTCCACTATGTCATTATTTCCCTTGTCTATTCATCGTCACGGAGGGACGGTAGTCTGTCCATTCTGATGCAACCAAGAGGGGAGCCGTCTTTCAGTTTTCATTCACATTTTCCATAGAGTGGAATCTGGTGTGTTTTCCCTCTATATTTCTGGGGGTCTAGTGTAAAATTTTCTCACGCACAGGTTGAGAGTCTATATTTTATTCCCCAGCGTGGTCTGTGTTGTTTTGTGAGTCGTTTTGGCCATGATAGGGCCAAGAATGACTCGGGAGTTATTTTCCTTAACCAAGCTGTGAATCGCTTGTGTGACTGTGTGTATGTAGTGGTTGGTCTTCGGACTGTGTTGGGAGCAAGGATGGGGGCTTGGTTTGCTTGATAAACTGGTGTGTTTGGAAACCACACATACAGAGCTAGAGGGATGGCTTTCTTCTCCACAACCCCTGAATAGAATTGGAAGGGAATTCAGGGCCTGAGGGACTGTGTAGCAGAGATGGGACTGATTCCTTGTGTTGGGTGTGTGTGGGTGCATTAGAATTCAGGCTAGTTTTGGTGTAGGTGTTCCTAGCTCTGTAATGGGCTCACCAAATTAGCATTTAGCCTTTCCCATCTCCTTGGTGGCCTGATAAACCAACTGTGTTGGCTTGGCTGTGTTTTGTGTATCCTTGGCTATGTGTAAGCCTACTTGTTGCTTATTCCTTGGAGAATAATGCCCAGCTCAGGGGTGGCAGTGTTGCTGAGAGATTAAGGAGCATGCTGGCCTATGGTTGGGTGGAACGTTGCAGTGGTGTAGCTGGTTGCAGAACGATTTCTTTATAAGATAAGTAATCTTGTCTATTTTACTTCTGCAATCCTATTTACTGTTAATGATTATGATGAACATGTTGAATGCTTGTATGAACGTATGTTGGCTTCCACTGTATGATAAATAATCATGTATGTATGTTCTAGCTCAAAGCATTTTGTTTCAGCATTTCAACTTTTCAATGAATGTACATGTTCATGGGGCGATTGCCCGGATGGTTAATGCCATGGTAGTGTCCTCTTTGCTGTTCGGAGGGTTGAGGACATTACAAGAAATATGTACATGAACATAACCATGTGATTAATTGGTATGTGATCCAGGTGGAACCTGAGGGAGATTTCTAAACCGAGCCATTGCACATCCTCAACAAGAAGGTCACAATTCTTCGGAATCGAGCCATAGGACAGGTAAAGGTGAAATGGAATCATTATAGTCCCGAAGAGTCTACGTGGGAGCTGGAGGATTCCATGTGATTGGCACATCCATTTTTGTTCAATTTTGTATAGCACTGAGGTAGTTCCAGTGTAGCAGTTTTTCTTCAGTTTTAATGAGCACTAAGGACTGTGTTGTTGTAGGGGCAGGGGAATGTAATATCTCAATTTTGAACCCATTATATTAATAATTGTATATGATGTAAATTCCATATTAAATCATGGTGAGGAGCTCAAGGCTAATCCCCCACCATGGATTTGGAGTTTTATTTATCGACCAGTAAAATCGATGCATATGGTTTTCGTGCTAGCTAAGCACATTATATTTTGGACATCATGTAAATATGTAAATTAATAAAAAATACCCACAACTAGCTATGTCAATGCAACATTCAAGAGATGGGGCCATGATTTCACAAGGAATAAGGAGGGGGGGGGGGGTATTCAAACCCTCTAGCCAATAGGGTAAATCCAAATGCCAATGGGAGAGTCCATAAAGCTATAAACTACCCATTTTTTCTTTTGTGCCCTGTTAAGTCAGTAACTTGTTTCTTTAAATTTTATGTTTGATTGGCATTTTATTCCAAGTTACTCATTTTCTTTAGTTTGGTTTTTACTTCTTTTAGGAGATTTTTAGTTTTCAAGTGAAATTTTGAGCTTTGCCTTCAGATTTTTTAGATTATTGAAAGGTTTTTAAAGGTCATCATGTTGCATAGTGGACTCACAAATCACATTATAAGCATACTCATCATTCAAACATCATTTAAACTTCATGCAAATTGGAAAAAAGTTGTAAAACAGCGCCAAAACAGAATTAAAAGTTATTCTTGTAGCGCAAGTGCCCAAAATTAACAAAGGAGCGCTACAAGAATATTGCGAGTGTTAGTTTCTCTGATTTTTTTAGCCAAATTTTTGCATGATTACGAATCTTGAGTGACTGATCGCGTGATTTGAGGGTTTTTGCTATGTGTGGATTCAGTGAGCATCATGAGAACAGGTGGTTTCATGTCATAGAAGGGATCGTGGTCATCATTAGCCGAACGCAGTCCATCATGACAGGTAGCAGCATAGATTTGGCTTACTGTGAGATGGGTTGTTACTTACATGCATATTCGAAGACGGAAGACTTAGTGGAGCAACAATAGCTACTAAAAAACTAGACATTGTCGTTGTAGAACAGAGGTGAGGTTTTTATGGTTTCACAAGAAATTAGGGCTTCCTGATTTCGCCACCTGCAATCAAATTGGACGTTGAAGGACTCTTGTATATCTAAGGTGGACAATCTGACAGCTCAGGCAACGATTTTAAGCATCTGCAGCAGCGTGTAAAAAAGGTATTCCGCGATGACTGGTTAATGTCTGCCTAATTTGGGGATTTCTCCTTAAAGTCGGTTTTGTTTAAATTACTTAAGGAGAACATTAGTGAATGCTTGAGACAACTTTTTTGTCGAAGATATAAGTATATTAGAGGTGTTGGTGAGTGACCAGTTTGAAAAAACAATAGTTTTTCATTGAGCTTTACCCTTTAAAAACCTGAAGTGAATGCAGAAAGCTGTGTAGTTTATGGTGCTTAAGCTTCACAAAAAGTCTGCTACTTGTACATAGTGCAATGAAGGTGTTGAATGGCTAAGATAACATGAAGACCTAGTTTCATTTTTGATACTAAGACTACAGGAAGCATAAAGTGAATAGATTGGAGATTGTTCTGTTTTATATATATCTTCTCATCAGACAGGCAAGCAGTCTTCAGTTAATCTGAGAAGCTAATAGCTGAGATTATTGTGCAGAGATGGTTCATAAGTGATACTAGAAGGATTTGAGGGATTAATTTTGGTATTAATACACAGGGGTTAGTATACATACTGGAGATGGTTAGCTTTTTGAATAAACAAGTGGAATGATAGATAAGCTTCATCATCAGTTGCAGTGAAAGAGTCTGGAGTACTCTAATGACCTAAATCTCTTATGCATGTGATAAAACCTAGCCTGTATTAAGAAAACAAAAAAGGAGAAGTCAGAGAAGATTAAGGAGAGCTATTGTTGAAACCTAAAAGGTTTGAAGAAAAACAGCATCCATCAGGTCATCAATTGAACCCTAGAAGCCATACAATTTCCAGCTATTGAAGACAAATGGGTAAGAGCAGCAAGGTAAATAGGGCTGAACCTACTGATATAAGTTGGATTGAAAAATTCCCAGGTTGTGTAGAACTTTTCCAGCAGGCTGGATGGCTAGACTTTTTCAAAAGAATAGATGGCTATAACACTCAAGTTTCCTATAAGTTTGCACAATGCTACAATCAGGATATGGTGGTTTTTGACACTTTAAAGTTTAGATTGACAGTGGATCTAGTGGCAGAGGCTACAGGAATAAAGAATGAAGGTGAGAATTGGTTTAAAAAGCTACCATTCACATTTGATGCTCAGAGGTATCTGCTACCTAATGTCACCCTAGACTGGAATAAAGGAATATTGATACAAAACTTCAGAAGTGAGTGGGTGGAACCTATTAGAATCTTGCAGAGCTATATAACATGTGAAGGCAGATATGCCTATGTTTTTAAATATCACTTCATATTTTTACAGCATATGGTTGGGGTGTCCAAGATGAGTCTTCCCTTCTTCCTGTACAAAATCCTGCAGAAGATTTCTAACAGAGTCAAAGGGCATATAGACCATTCTTCACAATCAATTTTCCACCATGGACTGATTAAATTGATCATTAGCACTGTCCTACAGGCTGAAGGAAAAACTTGGGATTTCTTCATCTTCTGGTCTGGTTTTCAAGTGAAACAAGAAGATCAACAAACCAAAAAGTAGGCAGATAAAGGGAAGGTCCTTGTGAGGAAACTAGGTCACAAGGTTAAGACTGAAGACAAGACAGAATTCAAGACTGAAGAGACAAGAGAAGTTAAACATGAAGAAGCCTCGGAGCCTATGAAGACTGATAATAAAACTCAAATGTCTTCAGTTGATATTAAAGGAAAATTTTCATTGTTCACAGAAGAGAAAGAGAAGCCTATGAAACACTTGACACCAACAGAAGTTTCCAATGAAGTTAAATCTGTTGTTACAGAAGAGGTTGATGTACATGAAGAGGAGTTTTAGACACAGCAGAGGAGTCCCATCACCATCCTGTCAGAGGATGAGGGGTATTTGTTAGAAGAGGATCACTCCATTGCTAAAGTAGAATCTAAGGCTGATTCCTGCAGAGAATTTTCCACTTTGGAGAATAAAGCAGTCAAGCCTAGCAGAAAGAAAAATAGACTTGAAGTGATGGAATTTGCTACTGTCAAACATCAAGGAAGAACTGTGAAGATGCTAGGAGAATTGGCACCAAGATGGAGGCCTAAAACTAGGTCAAGGAATAAGCTAAGGTTAAATATGAAGAAACTGCTGGACCCTAGTTTGAATGTCAAAGGAGTGACTGTCCTGGATTATACTTCCTTAGATGAAAAACCAGAAATTGATAAAATGAGCATTAAAAGGAAGAAAACAACAGCTGCAAAAACTTCATCTTTTCATCATGCAAAAGCAAAAATATCATTACAGTCAGAAGAAGATTCAAATGTCACCCAGACTAAGCTGTCTACAGTATTTCTTGAATTGAGAGCTGAATTGTTGAAGCATCAGCAGGAGAAAGAAACTGAGGTTCCTTATGTTGAAGGTTAGCCATTGAAAGATGAAGCTATAGCCAGGGAGACAGTTACTCATGGAAAACCTAGTATCCCTGATATTTCCATAGATCTGCTAGATGAAGATGCAGATATCTTCAAGAAACTTGACATACCATGGATGCCTAGTGATGCACAAGAGGGAATAATAGGAAAGGTCATTGATTCAAACAAAGAAAACATGCAAAGAGCTATTAAACAGTACAAATATCAGATGGATTACCTACAGGAGACTAATGATGGCCTCATCTTAGCCAATAAAAGGTTGAGGGAAGATTTGTAGGAGGTCAATGACCATTATCAAGAGAGTCATAGCTGTTTCTAAGGAGGCTTTAAAGAGAAAAAGAATCACTGATGAGCAATCTACAGAGCTGAAGCAAACTGTTAAGAACTTACAGAAGCAAAATGAAGAGCTCACCAGAAGACTAGCAAGCATGGAAGATGAACAGAGGCGAGCTAAGAAGAAAGCTCAAGCATCGGATGGCATAGCTTTGCTAGCTAAGGCAGCAAAGGACCTATGATTTAGTTATTGAATCAGTTATTTGTTATCTCTTTTTGAGAAACATATTAGTTAGTTGTTTACTATTTTGGGAAAATATCATATTTTGTAATATTGTAAATTTTACTTTATCCCATCGAATTGGTTGAGGGCAGTTAGGGTTTTGATCCCTAACTGATTTTGTAAAAGCAGTATTTAGAGAGATTGGAAGGTCATTAGTAGGGTTCGATTTTGGGGAGAACTTCAGGAGGTATGTCAGACTTATTTGTGAGTTAAGTATCATAGCTCTTATATGCATTTGATGACAAACTATGAAATATATGACACTTTTTACCTTTCACTATATGTCTTAGCTTCATTTTGAGTCTGTTTAACTACTGGACTGATATATTCATTGCTAGTACATGGTTTCTTTACTTGTGATGCTTGTCAATTTTGAATGGACTTTAAGACTATATTCTGATTGATACTTGTTGATTATGTTATGCATCTTTGTCCTTACTTGTTTATGATTTAGTTCTTGTTTAGCTCATAAGTGTATTCCCTGTTGCTCACCAAATTCACAACCAAGAAAATATTTCAGAAACCCTAAATCCAATTTACTTTATTGAGTTTTATTTGAGATTGTGTTGGCTTGTTTCTTTAGCCTTGGAAACAATTTCTGGCACAAACATGCCCAATCATTTATTTCTTCTAGAAATTGGTTGAGGTAGTTAATGCCTTGGGATTTGAAGAGTATGGAAGTCAAATTCGAATTGGGAGAAGCCCATTTTTGGCAAATTGTGTTTTTTACTTATGGGGCAATAAAACTCCAAGAAATGCATGCCCATCCCATTATGCACCCACGTCTTTCATTCCGTCACACAGTTGGAGAATCTAGGGTGTTTTCCCTGACGATTTTCTGCATTCTCTTTATTGTATCCATGCCTAGAAACCCATTTTTGGTATTGTTGGGTGAATGTGCAGTAAGGATTCATGATTTGGGGATTTAAGAGGCCATTTTTGTTTCCCTCACACAGCTGGATCTTTTTGTGTGTTTCTCTCATGATTGTCTTCATTTTCCTCACTTTTTTCCAATATGGAAACCCATTTTTGGTTATGGTCAGTGGCTGGGAAGATCGATCCATGATTTTGGGGTTTATAGAAGTCGTTTTTGTTGTTGTAATGTCGATGATATTTTCCTAAAAATGGATTTTCTATCCCAGGGTGTTTTCCCCTTCTTACCATTTTTGTTTTGGCTCTTAGGAATGTTTTGTTCATACCCAACATTTGCATGTTGTTGTTCTGTAAATCCTTGTGTTAGTATGAATCATTAGGAGTGGAAGAGGCTAGAATTGGCTTGATAAACCTAGTGAAAACAGGAACCTCATAGACAGATAAAGAGGGGATGGTTATCTTTCTATACAAACCCTGAAGAGCACTGGAAGGGAAGGAATATCCCGAGGGACTATGTAGCAGAGAAGGGGATGCTTACTTTTGTTGGGTGTGTAGTTATTATGGAGACCAAGCCAGATCTTGTGTAGGTTTCCATAGCTCAGTGGTTGAGCTCAATAGCTTAGCTATTCTACCTTTCCAGTTCCTTAGCAGCCTGATAATTCGATCTGTAGAGTGGCTTGGCTGACTTTGATGTGTATTTTGCTATGTGTGAGCCTATTGTTCCCTAGTTCCTTATGGAAATTGTGCCCAGCTTGGGGGTGGAAATGGTGCTGAGAGATTGATGAGAACACTGGCCTATGGTTGGGTGGAATGTTGTAGTGACATAGCTAGTTGCGGGGAAGCTTCTTCTCAAGATAAGTATTTTCTTGTGTATTTAAGTTCTGCAACTTTTTTGTTTTAAATTATCATGAACATGTTGAATGCTTGATTGTGTTGAAATGTATTTGCTTCCATTGTATATTGCATTATGAATATTTGTATGTCTAATATTGTGTTCAATGCATTTCATGTTATGTTCATGAGGCTAGATTGCTCATTTTGATAGTAGCAACAATGTAGTCATGTTCTCTCTCAACGGTTAGATGGGAGGGAACGTGACAACAACATCCTCAATCCCACGGGGTCTTCACTTAGTGAAACCATGCCATAGCGGCTTCATTCATGGGATATTAAATAATACCCCTAATTTCACTAGATATTGATAACTACTTACAAAAATCCTTTTGTTCATCCCCCCTCCAAATACATATTTCCAATTAAAAAAAACCCTAGTTTTACAATATACTCCTTATTTTTCAGAATTAAAAACCCCCTTTATGAATGAACACAATAAGATATTGCTCAACAAGGTGAATCCCCCATGCTCAATCCATAAATATACCCCCTCATTCTCAAGCACCATGAACATTTCCTCAAATGATGACATGGGAGAATGGATGGTTTGTGGGGCCTTAACCATCGTCAAAGACTAAAAAATAGAGTCTTGAGGTTGTATTGAAGCTTCTTCAGATAAATATCCTTGGATAAGTACTCAAACCAAGGCATAAAAACTTTATAGGGGTCATTAGATTCAAAGTGGGATACATGCACCACACGTATCTTTTTGTACTAGAAATGTGTGTTGAGGAATACAATTGGTCAATGGGTACATAATAACATTTATTCCTAATGAACCTTCTTAAACTTAAGAACTATGAACAACACATGTAAGCCATTCCATAATCCATCTCTAGGGAGTCCTCAACATCCATGTTGAATAATATTTTTGTTATCAAGTCTTGGGCATCATGGATGGGCGTTATGTCTGTGACCATAGTTAGCATGAAGGAAAGAAAAGCGTCCAACCCCAAAAATTTATTCTTAGGATCAAGAACCAAAGAAGAGTCCTTAAATATCCACAGGGTCAGTGCAACAATATGAGGGACCTTTTAGATGCAATCCTACTTTTCAAAAATAAGATCACGTTACCAAAAAATACAACGCATTTCTTCTACATAGCACTTGCTATGGTTCAACCTGAGCCTGACATGTCATGGGACATGTAGGATAGGAATCCATATCGCGTACGCATTATATAACTACAAAACGTGCTTGTGATATGTAGTTATAAAATGCGTACGCGATTTGTAAAACAAAAAAAAAATACACAGGCTCGAAACCCGCGGCCCATTTTAACAATCAAGAATGCGAAAACGAAGGCCAATTGGAGCATTTTGGAGCAAGTTAACTGCTTGGGATTGTTGGAGGAGCTGATTTAGGTTGAGGGGAGGAGATTTCACTGGTGAATTTTCATCTAACAAGGTAATTCAATCACCCAAAGCATTCTTTTTTTTGTCAATTTTTAACCTATAATTGTGTTTTTTAATAGAATAATCAATCCAACAACTCCCAAGCTAATGTTTGATGGATTAAAACTAAAATAGGCTATAAGAATAAAAAACATCATGTCTAATATATATTCAATGTTCCAAAAGGCTAGAAATATATAAAACAAACACAAGTATAAATCCAACTTGCATAGAATTTGATGGACAACGCAAAGTTTGAATTGGGATACTAGTGAGAGTGCCCACATGTAACATGCATAGTCAAACCTTCAAATGCAATGATTGTGCTGGAATTAACACAAAGTACAATAAAATTTAGCAATTATTTTCATAGATAGGTGAATTCCAACATTTTAAGATACATAGTGAATGAGGGATCCAAATGTAACAACCAATATAATCATCAAAATGGAAGAAAGAGGAAATTGTGATCAAAATATGCAAGTTGGACCCTCATCTTGATCAGAATTCCATATTTAACAATCCTTTGACACAATAAAAAACACATATGACTATATAAAGGGATTGTAATTTATAGAAGAATATCAATACTCAACAATACCATGTGAATCCATCGACCTATTCATTCTGAATGTCCCAGACATACATAGAGTCATATACAACAACTGGAGTAAATTTATAAGCTATAAAATCTCACAACAACATTTAATTTAAGATATCTACTTGATCCTGAGAGTTGAATGAATGACAATTTATAAAGTCATAATCACCACGAAATGTTGAGGAAAGGTGACCACTCCATACATCATATGCCTAAAATGTAAATTGGTTTTTTACATAATGTCAGCTTTCTGACATTTGACTACCCATATCCCTAGATCTCCCAAGGGATTATCCTATAAACATAATAAAGAAAATTAGAAACATGTGAGACCCTAGGTCTCCCTAAGATCCCTTGATCTAGCAAAGACATAAATGACTTTACTCAAACAGTCTATGCCCCTGCATCACTAGGTTTATCAACCATTTTTCAAAATAGCAAAAACAATGGCTAATATATTTCTACATGTCGAGTCTCTAAGCTCATCTACAACCAATTGTAGTCCAATCCACAAATTCTCCATTTTCCATGTAACTTTTGGTTGGTTTCCATGGTTATACAACAATGGAAATGGTGAACACCCATGAACTACCTAGAGTGCATCATGAGAGTGTTCCCAACCATGATCAAGTCAATTATATTTAGAGGATATGGTGGCAGCCCTTTATCACCCCTTTTCTTGCCTCACATGTCCTAATAGTCCCTTGCCCCTTTATTTTACATATCCAAGGGATGTAAAGGCCAAAACATGTCAAAATAGCACTCCTAAATTCAAATAAGTTTAAACCCAAGTGTGCATGGAAAAGTCACCAATGAGGGTGAAGAAGTGCATTAACTTCTAGAAAGAAGTTGAACGAAACTCACTATTTAATTGTTAAATGTTTAATTTTAAGTTTTAAATGTATGTAAGTGAATGCCATTAAATTGCTTGTAACTTGATTTTTCCTTAATTTACATTTTCAATTTTGAAGAGATGTCATTATATACCATGTATACGTTTCTAATTATTTCCTTATTGATTTTTTTATTGCAGTTGCAACTATGGACACCAATGCTGGAATATTGATTGAGCTTGCCCAGTTGAGAGGTCTCAGTATTGCTTTTAGTGGTGGTGATAGGATTCGACGTTCACTTGCATCCACTTTGGATGCAATTGTTGAGACTATTACATTGTCAAATAACATACTATATGATATTACTTCATATAGAGAAATAAAAAGACGTGAGTACGCTGATGGGCTTAGCTATAGCACAATAAAAAAGTTGAAAATTACCAAAGAGCATATATTTTCGTTGTTTAGGGACCCTCGCATGGGGGAAATCCCAAATGCAAATAGGCCACATATCTCTATCGAGTGGTGCACATATCAACCATTTGTTGATAATTGGATGGACAGATGGTATATGGTTTTTTATATGCCACCACACAACAACAGGGAAATTCCCTTGTATTTCCTTTGGAAGATGTATGCAAAGTTCGTGTTGGGTAAACACGTAAACTATTTTGATATATTGACATTTCAGGGGATCGGTGGGGGGATGCCACAAAACCGACCCAATGCTAGGCTTCGAGATGTTGATCGCCCTAACCCTGCACCTCGCAGGTAGTTTCCTGGGCCAGATGTCCCAGCTGTACATCATGTTATTCCATAGACACGTGATGCAATTTTGAGTTTGGCACGGGCCGTTGTTCACCATAGCACTATGGTTCAACATATGGGTGAGGAAGGGACATCTATCCCTAGTGTGGTACATACACTAGGTCATCATGGTGCAGGACCATCTTCTAGTGCAGTACCACCCACTAGTGCAGTACCACCATCTACTGCAAGACCATCTACTAGTGCAGCACCATCAACACATTCCCAACCTACTTTTGAGCCTCATGAGTGCACATTGTGTGGTCTTCCATGCTATGGTATTTTTTCAGATGTTGTCTTCAGTGGGTTTTTGAGTGATGTATGTATATGGCTAATTGTAATAAATTCTTCATTTATTTTCCTCTTTGTACACATATGTATAGTTTGAGATAATATATTAATTTTGTGAACTTGCAATTGATGCTTTATGCTGGTAGCGACGCCCCAGAGTATCATGTTCTACACTCTACACAGGGGCATGACATTCCATCCACTGATCCCTTGGTTGGTGGAGAGATTCCTATAGCACCCATTGTTGTATCTCACACCGAGGTAAACATTTTAAAATTTTAGTTTTTTAATACTTGTTAATTTGTTAATTTCCACATACTGTACATGTTAGTTCACTAATGTTATCTACGGTCTAATATTTACAATTATTAAACTTGAAAATGTCGAATCCCTCACGGGGGGAAGCAGTGATGGAGGTAGGATCCATGGTCGTATCAACCACGGAAATATCTTGGCAGATGCCAGATCCTTCACGAGGGAAAGCAGTGATGGAGGTAAACATTTTAAACATTTATAAAATGTCATTTTTAAAATACATGTATTTTCGTTGAATCATGCATGTCTAAGTACATGAACTCTTGTTGACTATAGGCACCAACTGAAACACCTAGACCATTTCCTAGAGTTGTATCTCCTCATAGGCCATATGTGAACAAGGGTCAAGTGTATATGAGACGGCCTACTCCTAGAAAGAGTGAAGTTGTCCACGACCATGGAGATACTGATACCATGGTAATTTGTATATCCTTCGATGATATTTCTTGGTT
This sequence comes from Pseudotsuga menziesii, assembly GCA_001517045.1. NCBI lineage: Eukaryota > Viridiplantae > Streptophyta > Pinopsida > Pinales > Pinaceae > Pseudotsuga > Pseudotsuga menziesii. The sequence goes on along the minus strand of LPNX010242871.1, from coordinate 119,106 downwards.
AACTTGAAATCCAATGCATAAAATGTTTTGTTAATGTTTGATTTTCATGTTTACTGCATCAGGAGCCAGAGTTTACTACTGAAAACCTTGCAGGGATGGTTGATGCAGCAGTCAGTTCCGCATCTACAATGGCAACAAGTCACATAGAGGTACAACTATTTCAACATGATCGTTATATAGTTTATTATTGTTGGCGTATGTTTATTCATGCATGTCTAACTATTTCAACATTTGGTGATTGTAACCACCAGCAGCAAGAGTTATTGATGCAATAGTCAATGTGGTATCTACAATAACAACAAGCCACACATAGGTACAACTATTTGAACATGATATAGACATAGTGTGTTATTGTTGTCTATTGTTTATTCATGCACATTTCTAACTATTTCAAGATTTGGTGATTGTAGCCACCACCACCACCACCAGCTCCTACCCCCTTTGGTTCGACCATGGATGTGATCATCCTTCATGTTCAACCAACAGCTCCATCTGCTACACAAGAAACACAATCCCCTTTGTCACAGGCTCTCACTAAGGTGAGATGTCCATTAATGAACAATTGTTTCATGCAATGTCCATTAACATTTTCATAATTTTTGAGTTAATTTAGATATGGTATTTTATTGAGCTAATGTATTAGTACATAGTTAGTTGAATTTAACAATTGATATTTAATTTGCAGGATCCAAAGATGCACATTGGTCCTATAGTTGTGCCTACAGGATCACCCTCAAGAAAGAACAAGAGGAAGCTTGAGTTTTGATGTGTCTTATGGGATATGTACATTTCGATACATGTACATGTGGCTTGGACAGTTTTGGATACATGTACATTGACATTTCACTTACATGTACATGTGGCTTGGATAGTTGTGGAGACACATGTACTTCTGGTTACTTTTAGATATATAAGTACTTTTTGATACTTTTGGATATATATGTACTTTTGGAGACATGTACATTGACATTTCAGTTATAAATGAATGATACATTTCACTTTGAATTTGTTCTTTGGTTTCCACATGTTCTTGTGTCAATCTATTGTATTGATTTGTGAGGATTATCTATTACTTATGAATGCACTATATCAAAAGAAAAAACTATTATATTTAAAGGTTTCAATGATCTCAATACATGCACACTAAAGTCAAAGTTCTTTCTAGTGTAATTTAATAAATATAAGTGCAATACAATGTATTTCAAGGTTTCAATGAACTCACTACTTGCACACCAATTGGATATATCTAATTAAAAATTGTGAGTATGGATTCATTAAATTTGATCAACAACCAACAACACTATTCAACACACCTCATGCACCCAATGACTAATCACTCAACATTAAGGGAACTGCAATAGAATCCAAAGACTGAGAACCAACTTTGTGAATAAACATGATTTGAAGCATAAGTCCACCAAATTTGAAAAAGTTCAGTTCGACATTAGATTGATTCTGAATTGAGTTGTGACAGTAAGATAATATTAGGGTTAGGATTAGGGTTTCCTTGGTAGGGTTATGGTAATGGGCCATATATGTTAAAAAATAAACCCTAGTTAGGGATAGGGTTTTCCAAGTTTGGCCTTCGTTGGCATGAAATGCATTGTCCAGCTTTGTCTCTCATTGGCATGACTGCATTGTCCCTACTGAGCGAAACCCTAGCTTTAGAAACCATCGTAGACGGAGGTCACAGGGAAATGGACAGGAGGGAGAGCCCCCCCCCTATCTAAAATCCCACGTCACAAATCCAACAGAATCGACGGTTCGTCGATCGAAGGCCCGAGCATCAATCTATGGCGAGTTGTAGGTCACCTCTAGATACTGTTCAGGGACACCTAGTGGACTTGGGCCCGGTGCGCAAAAAACCTCACAGAGGAGCAATTTTGAATTTCATCAATTCCTGCTAGCGTGTTTGGGCATGGGAAATATGGCAATTCCAACCGCATCCCCAACATTCCTGACTTTCCAGCTTTGGCCCTCGTTGGCGTGACTGCATTGTCTCTTACTGAGCGAAACCCTAGCTTCAGAAACCATCGTAGATGGAGGTCATTAGGCAATGGACAGGAGGGAGAGGCCGCCCCTAGCTAAAATCCCACATCATGAATCCAACGAAATCAACTGTTCGTCAATCGGAGGCCCGAGCATTAATCTATGGTGAGTTGCAGGTCACCTCCAGATACCATTCAGGGACACCTGGTGGACTTGGGCCCGGTGCGCAAAAAACCTCATGGAGCGGCAATTTTGAATTCCATCAACTCTTGCTAGCGTGTTTGGGCATGGGAAATATGGAAATGCCAACCGCATCCCCACCATCTGTGACTTTCCAGCTTTGGCCCTCATTGGCGTGACTGCATTGTCCCCTACTGAGAAAAACCCTAGCTTCAGAAACCACCATAGACGGAGATCATCGGGCAATGGATAGGAGGGAGAGACCCCCCCCTAGCTAAAATCCCACGTCATGAATCCAACGAAATCGATGGTTCGTCGATCAGAGGCTCGAGCATCGATCTATGGCAAGTTGCAGGTCACCTCCAGATACCGTTCAGGGACACCTGGTGGACTTGGGCCTGATGCGCAAAAAACCTCACAGAGTGGCAATTTTGAATTCCGTCAACTCCTGCTGGCGTGTTTGGGCATGGGAAATATGGAAATGCCAACCACATCCCCACCATCCGTGGCTTTCCAGCTTTGGCCCTCGTTGGCGTTACTGCATTGTCCCCTTCTGAGCGAAACCCTAGCTTCAGAAACCACCGTAGACGGAGGTCATCGGGCAATAAATTTATAGATAAATGCATGTACCTGAGATGTCACCAATTGTATTTTTTTTCTTTCTTTCCCTAGGACTATTTCATAGATGATATATTTGAAACTTTTCATGTTTGTAACCATATTCCCAAATTCATTGTCTCCAGTCTCATGCATACATTGGCTCAATAATGCCATTCCAGCACAGTTGGAGCAAGTTCCATCCAAACAAGATTTTGCATAGTAAGTTTGCCCCTCAAGCCTATTGCACATGATACTATGAATGAATTCTCTTGATGAGGTCGGTGGTATTGTCAAGGAGCAATCCTGCACATGGTTAGTATGCAACACACGACGAATGTACAAAAATGTTTCATAGTAATATTCATATTCTACATGGTATCTACAACAACAAGTGTTACAAGAGTATTTATTCTAACATACTAGGGCTTACATTTCTCAAAAGATCTTTGCCCCAAATTCAATTGTCTATGTTCATTCCTAAATTTCTCGTATAGTTATGTCTGTGTTATATCAAGAAGATGCTTAATATGTGGTTCACGGTCCTTTGAACCCCTTCTCAGTTTTAGTACATCCTTTCGGTTTGAAGAAGGCCTTGTGTGATCATACCAAAAACTCTGAACTAGTCCCTTTACTGCATCAACTAGCTTCATGTCACGACATGGCAACCAACCAATAAAGGCCCAAAAATCTGTCTGGGTGGTTGTGTCAAGATGTTCTCTTCTAATAGAATACCTATGGAGGGTTTTTACATTCAAATTAACTAGTTTAGATGTAGGCTTGAGAAAACGAAGGACCCTGGTGTTCTTATTTACAATTGCTTGTGACAACACACGACGAGCCGCATTGCGGTCCTTTGACCGTGTGTTCTTACCAATTTTACCAAAGGCATCTACTAAGCTTTTAACTATATGAGAACTTGGTCCAGAAGGCTCTATCATCTTTATCCCTACCGATTTCCTAACAATATTCATGCCCCTAGATTTTAACAATGATAAAAATAATCTACATTTATCTCCATCGCATTTAGAAACAAAATATTTATTTAGTATCTGTTGAATTTGATAAGCAATACTACGTTTAGATAGCGTACCTTCAATGGAATTGAGGAGTCCTTCATCAACTTGTATACGCTTCAGAGTTCTTCGACGTGTGCTTTCTAATGGAGGTAAGGGGGTTGGATTTCTATCATCTAGTGCATCAACAATATGCTCTGGCGTTTTAGTAGAAACTTGTTGTCCTTCACTCTCTTCCTGGTAGTTGGATGGTGGAAATCCAACATCCTCATCGATGGTCCGATTAATATTTTCTTCTTCAACAGTAGGCTCCATGTACACTGCCTCTTCGTGAGCTTCGTCTTGAGATGGTAACTTATCACTTTGACTTGATGTGGGATTTGAAACATCCCCTAATGAGCACCTACATTTTGCTTCTTGAATACATCCATGGGGTGCTTGTTCAACAACTATTGTGGAAATTGAACGTCCCTCTAGTGAATGCTTCATTTTTTGTTGTGCTGGATTAATAGGATGAACCGTCGTATCCTCTATAATTGGATTTGGATTAGTTTCCAAAGAAAGCCTCCGATTCATCATGTCTATTCTTTTCTTTTCTTTCTCTTCTTCGATGACTTCTTGAGGTCTCTTCTTCCTTACTAGTTTTCTTCCTCGGTTACGTACATTCCCCATCACCACAATGATCAATGTCAATATAGTTTGTTTTTGTTGCTCCTTAATTACAAGCTTCCAAACCTTTAACTTGCTTTATAACTATTGATCCTTCAAGGTGCTTCAATCTTCCTTCTCGATTGTTCATATTTCCCATCAAAACAATAATGAATGGGAAAATTTACATTTTGTTCTCTTGAATAATAAGCAAATGAAAGTTATATCCACCATCACCATGAAATGACATTGAAGCTTGATATCTTATCCTGTGTGCTCCTCAACCATGAAAGATGTCATCAATGTTGCACCTGCATAACAAAAAGAATGATGGAGATGGTGTAGATTGTGAGTATTTCCACAGGCAGGCTCGTGCTCTTGAAAAATAATGCACGCGAATCGGATTTTTCATAAAAGACGCAGTGAATTTGCTCTCGAACAATGACAATTCACTGTTTTAATAGTTTCAAAACGTGCACGCGATTTGTATAAGCAAAACGCATACGCGATTTGTATAAGCAAAACGCGCACGCGATATGTTTAAGCACAATTAATGGGGTGGGTGCACGGCTAAATGTAATTACAATATCAACTAAAATCATTAGATGTAGTGATTTAAAGATTATCATTTAAAAATGTCACATATTTAAATTTTAAAACATGGTGAGGTAATACACATTTATAAATAAATGAAATAAAAATATATAGAAAATTTATTTAAACTATTATTGTTTTTATAAGAAAAAGATAAATTTAAACTTTATGTTCCATGACTAGTTATTCATAAATAATTGAAAATAGATTATGAAGTACAAAGATATACTAAAATCATTTTATATTAGTGATCCAAAATCCAATTTATAAGGAGAAAGTAAACTTGAGTAAATTACACACAATGATGATGAGGAGGATGAATGAGGATGAATGATGATGATGTTCATGATGTTGATGGTGATGATGATGAGGATGATGATGACGACGTTCATGATGTTGATGGTGATGATGATGATCATATTGATGATGATGAAGGTGATGATGATGAGGAGGATGAGGATGAGGATGAGGATGAGGATGAGGATGAGGATGT
>LPNX010242871.1:83784-103058 GCA_001517045.1 Pseudotsuga menziesii | reverse complement strand
CAACAATAACACAAACTATGGATCAACAATTACTATGGGACGACTTACAAAGCATATGCGTCCAACAACAATATACTAACACGGTAAAGAGAAGGATTGACGTGGGTTCCTAACACTAGAGGTCTATCCAAGTTCACATATGGACCATGACCAAAAAGGGAAAAACCGAACCTTATATAGGAAAATTAACCTTATAGGATTCAAGCATCATGAACAATAATTCCAACCATGAAGCATTCCCTCCCTATGTGCGGATATTTTAGCACCAAGTAATATTTTAGGTGTCGTTATGTGGGTTTCCACAAAGAGGATGGGTCTAATTAGACTATGCCCAAGACATGAAAATATGTTTTAATACTAAACATTTCCTTATGAAACATAGGTCTAAATTATGTCCTAATGCTAAAGGTGATGGGAGTTTTACAAATTTATGAATATATGGAATAAAAAAGTAAACATGTTGTTAGCATGTCCATTGTTAACACATGTGCATTCTTGTAAATTCAAAAAAAAAGGTGGGATATTTTCCTATCCATGGTGGATGAGTAGGTTCTTTTCGTTTTAACTTTAGAATGACAAACTTGGTGGTTCAATTTGCATAGAAAAATACATCTATTTTCTTAGGTCCCTATTCTTATCTCCATTCCAACCACAAATTTAAATATAAACCACATATTCATTATTGATGAATTTGCACACATTTATAAATTGTATGTTGCACAAGTATAGATATATGTACACACTAAAAAAATGATTGATTCAATTAATACCCTCAAACATGGTCATCAACATTTAAAAATATGGAAAAAATAGTGGTCCATAAAAATTAATTGTTATATAAAATTTTACAAATGGTTTCTAAAAATATGGAAAAAAGTGGTCCACAAGAATTAATTGAGGATTTTTTACTCATCCCCTTCAATAAATAAAATATTATGGGTTTTGGAAGCCTCCCAAAATGGGTATGAATTATTCAAATGGATCATTATGACAATTTTTGGGTAAACTTCTTGAATTTTAAATTAGAGTCATGTTACTTTTAGGCTCATCATAGAGGCAAGTCATATTTTTTGGTGATCTGGGGCTTTCAAACTTCTTTGACCTACTTTGGAAATTAAATGACTTTTTTAATTAAAGCATTTTGAATAAATTTCCAAAACCTTTGAGATTATTCTACTCATTGATATATTTGCAATGGTATAAAGATCATCTTAACCCTTACCTTAACCCTAGATTGCTATTAAAACATCAAATACTCATAAAAAGGAGCGAGTTTCAATCCTATCCATTAATCTTACTATTGTACTATAGCTAAGCATAACAAAAGAGTGCGACATTTAAGTATAATAAAGAAAAAATAAAACATTTGAATATAATAGAGAGAATAAGACTGTAGAAACCATTAAGTTAAAGTATCTATTATAAATGCATAGTGAATCCATCTTCTTTATACCATCCATTATGTACGTTGACAAAAAAGAGTAAGATATGGTCTTCAATTTTTTGTGGGGTATTTTCCACTTTGTGTTTTCCATAATAATAATATAAGTGTTAAAAGTTTTCAAATTTTTTTGGTCTTTTTCCTGATTTGTTTTTCATAAAATAACAGAGAAATTTTGTATAATTTTTTTAATAAAAATTGAAATATTCTCCATTCAAGAAGTACATTAAAACATTTTCCTACCCATTAAATTAAATTAGTAAATAGTATTTCAAAACGTTAAAACATTTTCCTACCCATTAAATTAAATTAGTAAATAGTTTTTCAAAACGTTAAAACATGATGCCAAAGCTAATTATAAGATTGAAAAGAACATTGAAATCAAATTATGAAGGCGTTGATACACAATATTCTTCGGAATGAAACAGATAGAGAGAAAAACCAGAATAGACAGGAGAAAAGCCAGGCCCCGCCGGTTCAACGGATGATCACAGGGCATCATAATACAATAGATTTCATTTGCCGGGAACGAAGTTGGTGGCGTATGCCCAGGCGTTGTTGCTAACCGGGTCAGCAAGGTGATCAGCCAGATTCTCGATGGGTCCTTTGCCGGTGACGATGGCCTGGACGAAGAATCCGAACATAGAAAACATGGCCAACCGCCCATTCTTGAGCTCCTTCACCTTCAGCTCCGCGAAAGCGTCCGGGTCGTCAGCAAGGCCGAGCGGGTCGAAGCTGCCCCCGGGATAGATAGGGTCCGTCACCTCTCCGAGAGGACCGCCTGCAATACGATAGCCCTCAACGGCTCCCATGAGAATGACCTGGCATGCCCAGATTGCAAGGATGCTCTGTGCATGGATCAAGCTAGGGTTTCCCAGGTAGTCAAGGCCTCCCTCACTGAAAATCTGAGCTCCGGCCTTGAACCACACTGCCTCCCCGAACTTTACTCCGTTTCTGGCAAGAAGCTCCGGGAAAACGCAGCCCAGAGCGCCCAGCATTGCCCATCGGGAGTGGATCACTTCCAGCTCTCTGTTCTTGGCAAAGGTCTCTGGATCTGCAGAAAGCCCCGCTGTGTCCCACCCGTAGTCACCGGGGAACTCACCGGTCAAGTATGATGGTGGCTCCCCGGAGAAAGGTCCCAAGTATAGCACGCGCTCCGGTCCATACCATGGCGATGTGCTGCTCGCTGCAACGGACTTCTTGGTGCCCGCCTTCCTCATCGTCACTCGCGCCTCGCCATGAACTCCGGCCCCGAGTCCCAACAACTGGTTGTTGTGAGGCTTCAGTGATGAAATTTGCCCTCCAGCAAATGCACACGACCCTATCCCACAGCTTGCCATTGTTAATCTCACAAACAGAGGATTAGTTTGTTCGCGTTCGCTTCTGGGCACTCTGATGGCCTTCCCCTCAATATAAACAGCAACCGCAGATCGTATAATTTGATCTCCTATCGTTTCCGAATCCCCTCGGCCAATCACACCCACAAATTCCCCTCCACATCATCTCCGTACCGTCAAACCATATCCTGTATGATGCAACCTCATCCTCTCAATGGATTGGGTGGGACTGGATTGCCCACGCACGAACAAAGACAACTTTTACTGAATGTAATGGGTAAAGCCCTTCCCTCACTATGTTTAATAAATACCAGTAATATGAAAAAATAAAAAGTGTTAATGAGTTTTATTTGTTCAATTTTATTCTTAATTTTACTACTTGACTATAATTAGTCGAACTTCATTTCAACTTTATTATTTAAATTTAACAATATAATCATCTTAACATTAAAATATTTTCATTTTCTTACACTTCACGCCAACTTTATAATTTAAATTCAACTATATATTTTCATTTTCTTACACTTCACGCCACCTGTATAATTTAAATTCAACTATATATTTTCATTTTCTTACACTTCACGCCACCTTTATAATTTAAATTCAACTATAAAATCATCTTAACTTAAATGTGTTTGGCATTAAAACAATAACAATATAATCATCTTAACTCTGAATCTGTTGAACATTAAAATATTTTTGTTTTCTTACACTTCACGCCAACTTTATAATTTAAATTTAACCATAGAATCATCTTAACTTAAATGTGTTTGGCATTAAAATATTAACACTATAATCATCTTAACTCTGAATGGTTGAACATTAAAATATTTTCGTTTTTTTAAGGCCAGCTTTATCATTTAAATTTAACTACAGAATCATCTTAACTTAAATCTGTTTGGCATTAAAACATTTCTGAGATTTTTACTTAATTTCATAATCATTAATTTGGAAATACTGAATTTACCTTATCAACGTCACTATGAGAATACTAAATCTATCTCATAACATTAATATAAAAATATAAAAATACTTAATTTTAAATTTTAATGACTTATACTTATTTATAATTTTATTTTATTTTAATAAAAAGTTGAATTATTTTTTCATATTCATAAAATATATTTAATGCAAATTTGTTAATATTGATTATGGTGCCTACTTTGAGAACGACAATGGGTGAGGTAAGCAATACATAACTAATCTATTAAAAACTTCTCTCCATAATTGGCGACTCCCTTGTTATCATTTCTTGGGCTACGGGCAAGAGCACTCTGAACCTACCTCATCTGAGTCACTGGTGTGATGATATTAGAGAACTACTACAAAATTATCCGGAATGATCATGAAACACATGCTATCGTGAGCATAACCAACAGTCTCTCAAAAAATGCTCTCCTTCTGGACTCAGGTATTGGGAATTTCAAAGAAGTCCTGAATGATATTCCTTGGTAACTTTAGGTTATTCTAGATGTGTTGTACTCTTTTCTTCAAGCACACATTATATATTTTTTTACTTGGGTTCTCAGAAATACCATGTAGAGATATCATGACCCTTTCCGGGGAATGATAACTGTTTATACAGGAGTGATGATAAAGGCTGCGCTTGTGCTTTTTGTCAACCATGTTTTGATGACAGGGAATTGTCAATGTAGAGAGGGAAACCTCTTTCGATTGAGCTCTACATGAGAAATGATCTCTTGATTGATTGTATATAATGATCTTTGATTCAAATAGAATAACAAGATCTGGTATTTTTTCTACTTCCAAAAAAAAAACTAATCTATTAAAAAAATGATAAAAAACAAAAACAACTTATATGAAATAAAATATATATCTAACTTTATAATCATTATTTTATTTTATTTTTACATCGTTTTTAATTTTTATTACCTATATTTGGAGTGCAAAATGTATTTCTTCATACAATTAAATATCTAATATTGCAATGCTTATTTCACCTCAAAAATAATTTTTGCTATTCATATTAGAATCAAAGCTTTTATTATCAACTTATAAGTTCATGCAACATGAATAAATTCAAATGTTGGAAATAAAACTACTTTAACAATAAAAGTGAAGTAAACAAGAAATAAGAGAACAAAGGATTACTACTTGCTCACCAAAGGGTTGAAATGCACTTACAATTCTCAAAAATGAGGAAGACACACATCTTCGTGTCACAAAAGAATAAACAATAATTTATTTGTATTGATAATACTATGATGATTTACAAGTGGAGAGAAATACATTTTAATGTAACTCTTATATTAACAACGTGCGTGAGCATGAGAGAAAACCTTAGGATGTTAACTTTTGAAAAAACCCTAGCTAGTTTTTTTTGAAAATTTTGGATTTCTTAGTGGATAAGTACCAACCATCTAAAAATGTGGAAAGGTAAATGGTTAAGTTTTGAGGAGGCTAAGTTTATTACTAATCTTTGTAGGTTGTATCTTTGAATACAATTTGTGGTAGGGCCTCCTTTCTACATGGAAGATGTAAACCATGTGTCTAATCCTGATTCGAGATAGGGGATTAAGACATGTACCTCCCTTGCATATGTGGAACCCCCTGTTGGAGGTTGCAATAACCTTATAAGGACTTCTAAGTGTTATGGCGAGGGGTTATATCCTCGTATGGTTCATTTGGATGAAAATTTAATTATTCTTGATAGATAGACAGGTGACATGATGGTTGAGACTCCTAAGACATTGTTGGATGTTGTGACTTCTCCCTCTTCACATAGAGGGGTCTTTTCCGAACATGGAGTTGTTTTACCAGTGCCAGTTCCGAAAGATGTTTGTAATTCATATGTTGGGGACCATGTTTCTTTGTCTAGAATGGGGGTGATAGTGCAAGGAAATAATGGATTGAGTGGTGTTTTAGATGTGAAGAGAGTCGGTTTGCCTCTTGGTGAGGAACAAAGAAAACTCTATAGCATTAGGGTGAAGACGAAACTTTCCTTGAAATCCTTCAAGGTTAGACAAGGGGGAGAAAAAATGGTTCTAGGAAAAGATATAAACATAGAAAAGTGGACAAAATGGTCTAGCGGGTGTTGTTCAAGAGATTAGAATACATGACCCTGTTAAGGCCTGATATTTCAAAGTGGATTTCGAAGGCCTGGAAACCCATTTTTGGGTATTTCCCAAAATTTAGCTCACTTATGAAGGGATGGTATTGTTTTCACCTCTTTGTTACAAAAAATGTGAAGAAGATACTAGAGAAGAACTGGGTTATTTATTCAGGGCCACTAGTCCTCTCTCCCTGACACCCTGATTTAAATCCACTTAAAGAGCTTATTCTTAAACTCCATCTATGGATGCTTCTTCTGGGATTTCCTATTCATATTTAGATAAGATATATTTTAGTGGAAGTCACTAATACAATTGGAAAATATGTATTCCTAGATGAAAAAATGCTTATCTATGAGGATAAGCGTACGACATACGTTCTTGTTGAATTAAATATTGTGGGTGGACGATCGGTGGAGGTTGAAATTATTTGGGGTGATAAGAGTATTGTGCAATGAATTGATTACACAGGGATTCCCTTTAGATGCCATTATTGTCACATAACTAGACATCTTAAATCCGCTTTCCCTGGTTATATGAATGAAGATGAGGAGACATATGAAGAAGGTGCACCCTTGCAACTCGACTTGGTGAATAAAGGACCAATCTCTAAGGATTTACCCTCAAAAGGGAGTCGAGGTCACTCGTCGAATCCTTCTTCATTACCATGTATGATGGAACAAATATGTCTCGTCTTCTTTAATTAGTTGTCTGAAAATGAATTAAAATATATTCAAGAGGTTGAAAACAAATATATCACTAGGATTTTGGGATATAGGAAACAAAGTGACTTACTAAAACCTGCAAGAGTTTCTTCAATTTTATATGTTATTATTGACCCTCGATCCTCCATACTTTTGTCAGGTAGATCGGGATTTGGAGGTTTTTCCTCCACCAATTATCCTCCCCCTTTTGTATTTCCTTTAACTGCTAATAAATCTATTTACTATGAGTAGTGGTGAGACTATTGAACCTACGGAACTTGATGGTGCTATTTTAAATACTATGGATACAAGTTCATTTGTATCTCATAGTGACTAGAGAAACCCGGTGTTGGGGTTTCACAGGAACTGGATTCTCAATCTATTTGTGTTCCTATTGAAATCGAAACAGAGAAGAGTTTTTTGGAGGAGAGTAGCGAAGTGAGAACATAATTAGAGAGTAGGGTTATTTTGGATTTTGTCCCTTCCTATAAAGATGTAGCAACTAGGAATCCCTTGCAAGTTTACTCAGATAAATAGTCCAATAAAACTGAGGTTGATCCTATCAACTCTATTAGATTTCAGAACGTGACTATTAAACAAAATAAAAACAAAAAGGATTCGAAGAAGATATATCCTATAATCCATGGTGAAGGAGATGGTTCTAGTATTTATTACATCCCTGTATTTTATAGGATGAATAATGAGTCTTTGAACCTACATCCTATTGTCAATTCTACTAACTCTTATTCCCTTATAGCAAATGTTCCCCTCTCAAAGGGTTTCTCCATGATCTTAACATGTTATAACATTAGAGGAGTTGGGGGGTACTAAGACATTTATATCCCTCAAAAGATTGATTGGATTAATCAGGCTAGACATTGTATTAATCCAAGATACTACAAGTTTGGGATTGAAGGGATGTGAAGCATTTTTAAAGATCTTCCCTCGGTGGGATGTCAATGTTATTGATGAGATGGGATTATTTAGGGTGTTTTTGAGTACATGGAACCCTACTATGGATGATCTCAAACCCTATATTCCATGTGCAAGGATCCTCCTTGAAGGTAAACTTATATGTATGGGCGTGCCTATAAGGATTGTGAATTATTATGCTCCATTTCTAGAAAAAGTGGATTCTAGTGGCATTTTGATAGACCCCGATTTAATATTTTGTGGAGATTTAAACTTAACTCTCTCTGCTAGTGAGGTATGGGGAGGATGCTCTCAGTTAGATGAATTCACATGTTTCTTCATGCATCTCTTTATAAAGTTAAAATTTCAAACTTGTTGGATGTTTCCCCTGTTGAATTATTGTAACTTCGAAGAATATTCTAAATGTATTTTATTGATGGAACCTTTCAGAGATGTTATTATTCCTCCGCCAGGATGATATTATTGTAGTAGGTTAGTAGAGAGTCATGAGGAAAACCCTCCATTGTAACTCGGGTCATTAGCACCCTCCTAAATATAATATTAAGTTGTTTTGAGTCCTCCTAGAGAATTTGGCCTAGTCAAGTTTAGTAGGGCCGACTTAGTTGAGTGAAAAGTTAAGTGAGAGGAAGAATATAAATAGAGAGAGGCACTCCTCATTTGAAACATACAGACACACACTTGTGTGGCACATGAGAGAGAGAGAGAAAGTATTATCTGCAAGGAGGAGAAGGACCAGTCTGAGGTTTTATATTTTATCTTTTTGATCATCTATATTGAGGAAGCTTTTCTTGCTAGGTTTTTTCCTTTAGGGTTTTCCCAGGGTAAATCTATGTTGATCTTGTGATACTGTTTCTTTCAGTGATCCTGTATATGCTATTATTGTGAAATTGAATTGAATGCTGATAATATAGCTTAGCATATAGAATATTGACATTGTATCAGAGCTAAGCTATATAGGACAGTTTTCACAAGGTGAAAAATCCCTCTCTCCCTTTCTAACAAGAAATTAGGGTTTTGAAGAAAATTGATTTTTTGAAGATCTGAATGCATAGAAAGTTGCGCCCTCCTAGAGAGCATCCACTGAGCATGAGATCAAAATTTTTGAGTGGGTAGATCTCTAGGAAATTCAAACCCTAGTTTGACACTAGACCAGAAAACAACAAAAATCTAGAAAACCAGAAAACTACACTGCAGAATCTCGCAAGTCAGTTTTGAAAGGTGAAGAATTGAGATCTCCATAAACCAAGCACACCAATCAACTTGCCTTAGTCAAGCACATATCCTCGTAAGATCATTTTCTCATTTTCAAGAATTTCATTTTTTTGTCATCTCCTGACAAGATGGACCTAAGCACCAGGCTTGAGGACAAACTAGAAGGCATAGAGAATTACCAAGCATGGAAATAAAGAATTGGCCTCATTCTCAAGGAGAATGACCTTGAAAAATATATCAAGAAAGAAGTTGCAGAACCCGATGAGGATGAAGCTAAGGAGAAGCACAAAAAGGATTTGATTATGGCACAAAGGATTATTGCTAACTCTATCAAGGATCACTTGATCCATCAAGTGTCATCCAAGAAGACTCTGAAAGAAATGTATGATGCACTAGCAAGGATTTATGAAGGAAGAAACATCAAAATAAAGATGAATCTAAGAGCTCAATTGAAGGGCACCAATATGAGTCATGGAGAATCCATCCAATACTATTTCACAAGGGTCACCCAGTTCAAGGAACAACTAGAATCCATTAGAGACACCCTTGATGAAGATGAGTTGGTTATGACTTGTCTCAATGGTCTCACTAGACCATGGGATTCATTCATCCAAAATATGTGCGCCAGAAAGGAAAGCATGAAGTTTGATATTGTATGGGAATATTGTATTCAAGAGGAGGCTAGAGTGGCCAATAGAGAAGCTCTACTGAAGGAAGATTATCAATCCATAGCCACCCATACAAAGAGAAGAAGAATTCAACCCAAATTCAAGAAGGGAAACCACAAGGAGTCTCAACCTCCTTGAAGGTTCCAAAGAACAAGAGAAAGTTTCCCAAAGAGGGACTACTCCAATTTTCAATTGTGATAAGATAGGACACATTGCCAAAAATTGTCCTTTGAAGAAAGAAGAATACAAGAAGAGGAACAACAACAAAATACATCATGCACATCTAGTTGAAGATGAGGATGATGAATAAGAAGAAGAAAATGGGGACTTCACTTATTGAACATCTCACATAGCACGTGCGATCGTGGGATATTAAAGAATACCCTTAATTTCTAGAGATATTGACCCAAACTCTTTTTTTTGAACCCCCCTCCCAATACTTAAAACCTCCTCCCCACTCCTTTTTATACCTCAATCCTTATAAAACACCCTACCCACCCAAACCTTAAACCCCTCACCCCCCCAATACCTACAATATATTGGTTCAATTTTTAATAATTTTAAAACCCACAATATGAACTAACGTGATAGGATATTGGTCAACAAGTGAAGCCCTCGTGAAGAAGAAGACGAAGAAGAAGAAGGACCTCAGAGAAAGCATGCAAGAGAATAAGATGCAGAAGAGTATGTATTATTCTATGCACCCTCTGGGTCTGTAACACCTGGAGAAGACACATGGATTATTGATAGTGGTGATTCAAAGCACATGACGGGACAAAAGAAAATTCTGTCAAAACTTGAAGAAAAGAACTCTCCTTAGAAAGTATCTCTAGGAGATGACTATCATTATCCAATCAAAGGAATTGGTGAAGAAAGCTACAAGCTTGATTCAAGAAACCCCCTAAAGATGAAGGAAATTTTATATGTACCAGGTTTAAAGAAGAAATTACTTTCTATCTCATAATTAGATAAGAAATGATATAGAGTTACATTCATATATGGACAAGTACTTATGTTCCCTAAAGGAAAGTCAATTGAAGATGTAGTTGTCATCGGTGAAGAAGAAGGAATCCTGTATAAACTCAAGGGACATTTAGAAATAACCCTTTTTCATGAGACCACTAACCCTAGTGAACTATGGCATAGGAGGCTTTCCCACATAAATTACAAAGCACCACCTCATGTGAACAAAGTAGTGATGGGATTACCAGACTTGAAGATCAACTATGAAGGCATTTGCAAAGGATGTGCAAAAGGAAAGAATATCAAGAATCCATTTCCAAAGAGTGAAACAAAAACTAAAGGTACATTGGAATTAATTCATTTAGATGTATGTGGTCCAATGTCCTCCACATCCTTGAGTGGTTTTGAATACTATATTATATTTATTGATGACTATTCAAGAAAAATATGGATATACTTTTGAAAGAAAAGAATCAAGTGTTTGAAAAATTCAAGGAATTCAAAGCCTTGATAGAAAACCTTTCAAACAAAATAATCAAGACACTCCGATTAAACAATTGGGGAGAATAAACTTCAAAAAAATTGAAGCCTTTTGTAAAGATGCGGGAATCGAGAGGGAACTAACTACTCCCTACAATCCTCAACAAAATAATGTTGCGGAAAGAATGAACATAACCATCATGGAGGCAGTGAAGATAATGATATATGATCAAGATCTTCAAATTCATCTATGGGTAGAAGCAGCAAGAACTATTGTCTATGTACAAAATAGAATATCTCACAGTTCCCTTGGATTCAAGAGTCTAGAGGAGATGTTCACAGGAAAGAAGCCTGAAGTATGTCACCTCAAGATATTTGATTGTCCAGTATATGTTCACATACCATAAAAGAAAAGAACCAAGTTGTACCCTTCCGGAAAGAAGGGAATATTTTTTGGATACTGTGAAGTATCCAAGGAATTCATAATTTACATTCCTGGATTCCATCACATGGAAATCAGTAGAGATGTAACATTTGATGAAGAAGCAGCTCTCAAGAGATCCATAAAATGTCAACATTAATAAGTATATGAGGAAGATGCACCTCCCAAAAATGTAGGGGCTACATTCCTGCATAAAGATGAAACACCTGAAGATCATGATATGACAGAACCATAAGAACCTCCTATGATGGAGATATCACAGAAGAGAAAGCCTGCTTGGGAAAGAGAAATTATACAAGAAGCAGAAAGATATGGAGCTCTAGAAGGCTCCATAAGGATAAGCAAGAATCCCAAGCCATTTTCCAACTATGTATCCTTAATGTGTGATCTTATAGATCAAGAACCTACAAACTATGAAGAATCTGTATAGAATAAAGAATGGGTAGAATCAGTGACGGAAGAATACCAATCAATAATGAAGAATGATGTTTGGGATATAGTTCCCAAACCAGAAGGAAAGAGTGTGGTATCTTCCAAGTGGATCTACAAGATAAAACATGCAGCTGATGGAAGTATAGAGAAATACAAGGCAATATTTGTGGCTAGATGTTTCTCTCAGAAAGAGGGAATTAATTATTAAGAAACATTTGCACCAGCAGTAAGTTATACTTCGATTAGAGTGATCATGGAACTTGCATACATGATGAAGTGGAACTTACACCAGATGGATGTAAATACAACCTTCCTAAATGGTGTGATTGAGGAAGAAGTATACATAAAAAAAACCTAAATAATTTGAAGTTGAAGACAGACAGACTCACATATGCAAGTTGAAGAAGGCCCTGTACGGCCTGAAGCAAGCTCCTAGAGATTGGTATGGAAGGATAGATAGTTTCCTAACAAGTTTGGACTTTACCAAGAGTAAATCCAACCCTAACCTTTACTTCAAGGTTATAGAAGATGAATCTATCATACTATTACTATATGTGGATGACCTATTTCTGACAAGGAATGAGAAACATATTGTAGAATGCAAGAAGAATCTCGCTGAGGAATTTGAGATGAAAGACCTTGGGTCAATGCATTATTTTCTAGGTCTAGAGGTATGGCAGAACTCAGAAGGAATATTTCTCAATTAGGGAAAGTATGCATTAGAAATTTTGAAATTTTTTGATATGTTGGAATGTAAAGCCATGGCCACACCCATGGATACCAACCTTAAGTTGTTGGCTGATGAATCATCAGAATGAGTGGATGTGATTCAATATAGACAGATTATTGGGTCGTTGATGTATCTAGCAAATACCAAAACAGACATTTTTTTTTCCAGTTAACACCTTGAGTCAGTATCTAGTTCAACCTAGATGTGTTCACCTGGTAGTTGCAAAACATGTGATGAGATATCTGAAAGGAACTATAGACTTTAGTCTATACTATGATGGAAAACATGACTACAGATTGTACGTCTATATAGATGCATATTGGGATGGAAGTTTCTCAGACAAAAAAATCACATTAGGTGGATGTTATTTTCTGGGGTCTGCTATGATTTCATTGTTTAGTAGGAAACAGTCTAGTGTTTCTCTTAACACGGTTGAAGTAGAATACATAGCATATTTCTCTGCTAGTTGTGAAGCCATATGGATTCAGAAATTTATGTCAGGTCTATTTAACCTGGAGTTGGATACCACAATAATTCTATGTGATAACCAGAGTTGTATAAAGATGACAGAGAACCCAGTGTTCCATGATAAATCAAAGAACATAGAAATCCAGTATTTCTACATTCGAGATATGATACAGAAGGGGGTCACAAAGCTCCGGTATGTGAGTACTGATGAACAAGTTGTTGATGTGTTGAAAAATCATCTGTCTCGAATAAAGTTTGAATACTTTCAATACAATCTTGGTGTTTCTCAAAAATACCTTCCTAGAAAGGGGGAGCAGTGGTGTTGTGGTGGGATTGTATCATCCCTGGACACTTGTCCTAAAGTGATCCGCAGACTTCTGTCTTGGAGAAAGAAGTGGGATTGTATCATACCTGGACACTTGTCCTAAAGTGATCCATAGACTTATGTCTCCGATAAAGAAGCAGGATTGCATCATCCTTGGACCTAAGTCCTAAAGTGATAGGGAGTGATTATCCCGTAATAGTATCCTGAGACTTTGGTCTTCGAGAATGTGGTAGGATTGTATCATCCTTTGACCTAAGTCCTAAAGTGATAAGGAGTGATTATCCCGTAATAGTATCTGGAGACTTCAGTATTCGAGAATGTGGTAGGATTGCATAATCCTTGGACCTAAGTCCTTAAGTTATAGGGAGTGATTATCTCGTAATAGTATCCAAAGACTTCAATCTTCGAGAATGTGGTAGGATTGCATCATCCTTGTACCTAAGTCCTAAAGTGATAGGGAGTGATTATCCTGTAATAGTATCTGGAGACTTCGGTCTTTGAGAATGTGGTAGGATTGTATCATCCCTGGACTTAATTCCTAAAGTGATCCGTAGAATTTCGTCTTCGTATTGTGGATTCAAGGTTGTTGCTGCTGTTGCTGATGATGATAGAATGGTCAAAGTATTTGTTAGGACTCATAAATGTCGTATTTTCATCCACTTTTCCCTTCACTATTCCTTACATTTCATCGCACTATTAAACCTTCATCATATCATTTTCATAAATAAATTTGGGTTTTAGATTATTATTTTCCACTTTATTCATTTTAGTATTAAAAGTGAATTTATGATTAAATATTAGAAAATATACATGTTTTCATATATATCTCAATTATGTGTGAGCTTTGTAATGTGTAGGAATATGTAAATGATTAATTCAAAGAGACTTCTCTAATATCTCTTACACCATTCCAAAGGAGATAGTTATTCAATCCTATTCTTAAGGAGAAGATCATGGAAGATTTGGTTGGCATATCTTATCTAGGATTCATGAGAGACATGTGGAGGATTTGAAGGAACCATATCTTGTAATAAGAGGAAAGTGGCTGAGAGTAGTTGAGAGAATAGTGGATCTGTAATTAATGCATTCTTATCTTTTTCTTAAGGCCTCTCATGTATAAAGGAGAGTGCTCCCTCTCCATTGAAGGGGGGGTGGAGTTCCATTAAGTTAGATTAAGCTTGTAAGAGGGTTGTAATGAAGTTGGATTGGGTTGGATTTTGTACTTGTTAGATTAGTCTTTGATTTGAGATTCTTAATGTGATCCAAGTTTTCATTGTCATGCTTTCATGTTTGTCAATTTATTATTGTAGTATGGATGTGAGCTCACTTATGTCATTGTTGTTAAACTCTTCACATGTTGTATTTCCCTTACGCAATTTCATGCTTCCCCGGTTAGCGTTTCAATGCTTAATTTGATTTCAGCAAATTAGATTAAGTTAGATTAGATCTACTTCAGTCCTGCACAAACAGTGCATGTGCTTTGTCAGTTTACGTACCCCGGGTTGACAAGTAAATAGTTGGGCAACTGCACCGCAACGTAATTATTACGACATATATTTTGCCTAACATTTTGGCGTCGTTGCCGGGGAAGCACAAGGGATTGAGGTATCAATTTCATTTTTATGCAAGAGTGATTATTCATGTTCCTAACCGCTATGCGTCTGGGAGGTAAGACGTGGGGAAGAGCCTACGCATCGTTCGAGGGACTGTAATGGGCTCGGCGTCATATGGGTAAAGGGCATGAAGGGTGTGTTTCAATTTCTGCAAATTAGTGTAAATTTGAATTTCTGCAATTTAGAGTAAATTTCAATTTCTGCAAATTAGTGTAAATTTCAATTTCTGCAAGTGTGTTTCAATTTCTGCAATTTAGTGTAAATTTCAATTTCCGCAATTTAGCGTAAATTTCAATTTCTGCAAGCATGTTTTTGCAATTTCAATTTCTACAACTGTGAAGAGGTTTTCATGTGTTTTAACAAGAGTGTTTTGTTTTCAGCAAGTGTGATTTTCAGTTTTCAGATTTTGATTTGGATGATGTAAGAACCCCTTTTACAATATGATTTAACTATGAGTGTTAGCTTGGAACAACTCGCTCACATCCTTGCAAAAATTAGAGTCTCCTCTTCTCTGGAAGAGGAGATCCTGACAGCAGTCGAGAGCTTAAATACTCCTTCAGAAACGAACGAGAAATCAGGATATGAAGACTCCTGCATATTTGATGACAAACAATCATTCGAACAAGAGATTGAGGAAGATGACAAGGAGCTACAACATGATCTGAGTGAGGGAAAATGCGCTTACGAAAGCTATATCGAACGATGGTTCCAGGTAAGTACGCAATTAGATCAATTTAGTTTTTCTTTTTATTTAGTTAGTTTGCCGTTACAGCAAAAAGACTCACTCATTCTTATAAATTTTCATCTTTCATTTGAAAAATTACCACTGAACATGTTACTATTACTTTTACGTGCATGGCTCCATTGGAAGTTTGACTACACGTAGCATATTTCTAAATTCTAATTAGCATAGAGTAGGTAGGTCTTCATTTTCAGTTTCTGCTTTCATTTTCAGATTTACTTTAGTATTGAATAAGTATGCTCTTCTCCGCGCTTCGTGCGATCGTGAGGATCAGAAAGTAGGGATGATTAAAAATGATTTCAGGAATATTTTTGACGATGAGAAAAAAATTGCCTAATCTGCTGTTCCTCAAAATTTGTTCCATTTGCTCAAATTTTTATTTTAAATCTGCAAAATATCGAACATAAATTTGAACCCCCACTCATGATTTGCAATAAAGCAATAGACCCTGATTTGCAATTAATAAAACTGTAGCTACATTAGTATAATAATAAAAACAAACCAAACAAAAAAAAAAATCTAATAAAAAGTCTGCAACAACCCTTGAAACAATGAAAAGAACCTGCAAACTTTCTCACTGATTTACGAAGGCAAGGATGCCATCTTTTTGCCTTAGTCCTCCATCCTTTAGCTCCCTGAACATTAAACCTGCAACAAACAATCAAGGTTTTTCCCATGCTGCCTTGCAAAATTCTTATTGGTTTGAGTCGCTGCACTGTTTTCTCTTTGCTTTCATCATTCACGCGGCAACCTGAACAAAATGGTCAATCAATTGAATAGCAACAAGAACCTATTTTTTTTCTTCATTAGAACCAATGACCATGATCGACTCAAACACAAGTAGTTGACTAAGAACCTATTGCGGAGGAAGTTAGATATTATTGTTAAGCTACTAGAGAAATCTTGACCAATGATTCGAGCATTAATGAGTGATGATGGTTATTCGCTCAGTTCCTTGGCTGGCTCACAACCGAAGCTATCTTTATTTAACTTTTGTTGCACAAAATCCACATCTGGAACAAGTTGCACTAAAATAGTTATCTGGATAAGAGCCACACACGAATATTTGTTGCAATCTGAACTACAACCAATCTTGGCAACCGCAATCTTCCCGATATTTTGCAGACATTCTGGGAATTTGATGGCTACTCACGTATCGATAAAATACTAACTTCCCGTGATAATCTAGATCCTATGATTTCAGTTTTAGATACCCACGTGTTGCCAATTTGAGCGATTAGGTATTTTGAAATTAAGCATTCCTATGATTCCAGGCCTAGCTGCTGAACTGAAAGCCTGCAAATACTCATTACATTGATCTTCACAACTTGGGTGAGTCCCTAGGCATATTCTTGGGTAATTTACGTAAAGCTTATAATTATTCAATACTTCCACGCCTCATATCTCTCCCCGATCAAATGGATAGACTCTGGGCCATATCTCTGATGGAATTTGCTATTCCGATATTGACTGGAACATTTCCAAGCAACAGCGCTTGGCCGCAATATGGGAGCCGTAGTGTTAGATATTTTTATGAAAATGCCAAATGCATTTTGGAATACCGTCGTTCAAGCACAGGCTGATCATTGATTCAATCTTTGAAAGAAAATCCCGATCTTGCTATTACCACAAGCGGTATCATCAATTGCTTCTTCTTCTTTTGTTTTTAATCACCTAGTGGATTTGGAACTAAAATAGATGTTGCCTTCATCAATGGATAACAACTTTTAATCTCTGTACCAGTTCATCGATGGCATTCACTAGCCATGCCAAGGCACCTTCTCCAGCTACGCTATCCAAAACATGAGTCAAACCAGTCAGCTGCATTATTGCACTAGGACTCCCTCAAGAAGAAATAGGAAATCGACGACATAAGATAGGCATAGTGGACACAGTGGGGTAGCAAAACTTATTACACAACGTTCCCCATATCAAAGATAGCAGAGCCATGGCTTTGTCAACAACTCTCAGCTGTGCATGTAGCTATCACATTTCCAATGGTCAATGCTCATTGAGATGCAACCCCCTAATTCCACACTTCCACGACTAGATCTCATTTCCTGCATAACACAATTTGATTATAGCGAATGGATATGACCAGCAAAGCATTAAAACTGTGAGAATATCTAAGAACCATCCTAGAGTGTTTGATCTAGATACAAATGTATATCCACTAGCCCTTCTTCTGTTTGCGCATATGCTTGCCTTTGATCTAACATATCGACCTACAGCTGAGGAAGCATTCGCTAATCCATATTTCAATGGTTTGGCAACAGTTCAGCGTGAGTCTTCAACACAACCGATTTCAAAGTTGGAATTTGAGTTTGAAAGGAGAAGATTAACAAAGGATGATGAGAGACAGCTTGTTTATCGACCAGTACCGATGGAATTCATATCATTGTTTCTATCTCTCATAAATCTTCACGATCGTCTGCATCATTTTGAAACACTTTGTCATTACCTCGTGCATGAAGGATATATCATGTACGTAATTTTATTCAATTGGTTGAGCATGCAGGTCTGGATTTTGGCCCGCATAAAACGAGGTAACTATTTCTCCTTTCAATCGGTAAAGTTGCAACGATTATCCACTTGATATTTTAGGTATTAAGATCTTGATCTATCGTGTTGTACCTTAAACGCCTTTTGTTATTTTTCTTGATGCTTTGTGTTACACTTAATGCAATTGGCTTATCTTGATGGATGAAAGAAACATGATCAGGATGGACGATGAGGCCCATGACCCATATTCACTCTGTCTTTGAATACGGTACATACTTAGTTTTGGACTGAGATTGAATCACGTGGACTTGCAATGAATAGGAATTTCTGGCGGCTATGTTATGAAGTTTAAACCTGCAGCTGCCAGGTATACGTCCACCCACTGCTTATTGAGGAGCGCATCCAACCCTAACTGAACATACAAGTCTCTTGTCGTTGTGTTTCAAATAACACCAACCATATCTATAAATACCGATGACCTCTTCATCCCAATCTTGCTACCTGCCTAACATTTTGGAGTGCCTTATTTTTTTTGATGATGCCATAATCGTTGATGCTCCTATATTGCCAACTCCTTGCTCAGACTCAAAGGGATTGGACTTGTCAAGTATATCCACTTACCTCCCTCGTGTATAATGCTTCATTATGTCACATTAGACACGACTTGGAATTACATAAACGCAAATAATAAGAATTGATGTGATGCTCCATCTCTATTCGGTTTATGATTAGCGTGATCGGTTGATATGGCTCTTGATACGACAGAGATGCAACCGTTCAACATCACTGGTAAGTAAGACACACATTGAACTTGGCCTCAAATCTGTAGGTAGTAATGTTCCTACTCCCACTTGTATGATTTATGTGTTTTACTGCACTTATCTTGAGGTTTTAGGCGCATCAATATTTCAGCACAATACAGATAAGCATGATAATCTTGTTTCTTCTAAGCCAAGACTGGCTGGTGTTGTAGCCATTGGGTGCTGGAATTTATTCACAGGCCGAATGCCTGCTTTAAACTCGGTTACATGGTGGTCTGGCCTGTGTTGCTACTCTTGTTCAAACACTACTGAATTCTAGCTTAAAAAGAAACAGATATATATATCTAATGTACGGTGAGAGCATTGGCGCAGGAAAAAGGCTAAATGGAAAACTGATATTAACATGGGTTTTGAACTTTAATCGCCTTCTTCAATTTGGAAACAAATACC
>LPNX010242871.1:0-82071 GCA_001517045.1 Pseudotsuga menziesii | reverse complement strand
AAGGATTGATGTTTGTGGCTATTCCAGGAGTGTTATTCGTGGCAGACAATTGTATGCTCTAAACATTTAACGAGCAACAAGTTTGAATCAATTCACGAACTTTGGTTTGCCGATTTCCTTTAGTATCATTTATATTTTCTTTTAGTGTGTATTGTAAGAATAAAAAAAAAAAAATCAAAACATTATAAAACTGAACTTTGCAAAAGGCCATTCTCAAATTCTTGAAAACAATCTGCTTCACAATAATTTGTTTTTATTAAAGTCACTTCAATAGCAAGCAATGACAAATTAGCACGCAAAGGCGAGAAGTAACAACACGCTTTATTTTTTTTTTGAAATTCGATTTGCTCATATTTGTACTAGTACTTGTTTTTCAAAGATCTCACACATTTTATTGCAGGTTTTGTACTAACATTTTGCAGATGCTCGCCTTCCACGACGAAGTGATTTTCAAGAATCACAACATTTTTCAAAGAAAACATGCTTTGTTGCATGCTTGAAGGAGCTGTTACTCATCATACATGTTCTGATCCTTGCTGTTACACAACAATATTTTTCATCATGACTTATTTACTCACCCTCCTCCTTCACAGCATATTGATCATCCCTGTGTTATAGCCATTTCCATTGCCTTATCCTTCTCGATTTCTCGCACATCTATTTTTCTGAGCGGCATACATCATTTCCTTTATCTTTTTAGTCATCTTTGCCTTTTCGGTTTTTCCTTTTCAATAAAACCAATTCCCTCTCCATGATTACATTTCTTTGATTTCCTCGCAATAAACACTATTACTACTGAGATCTTTTTCATCTAGTCCCACCAAATCTTTTTTATAAACTCACATTGACTGATGTGGGATTCCTTAAGGCCCACCTTTCAACAGTCTTGCCCCATCGACTTCAGCACCTTATCTGGGATATATACTAGAGTCCATTTTGAGTACCTAGAGGCTTGCATGCCTTAATGGCAAGTTCTCTCGCTGACGATCATGGGAATACATCAATGTCCCTTGATCATTAGATCTTGCAAGTGGCTCAACCTCAGCACATCCATTCGCACTTCGCAAGATGTACTCGGGTATATTGGCACTCATTGACATCAATGGTGAGTTGCCTCACACTGGTTAATGGCATTCATCAATGGTCGGTAATCCAGTGATTTCTCTTCATGCTCGACATCGACACATCCATTCGCATGATTAGAATTGTACCATCGGGTTTGTAGCGGATGAAGACTATACACTTTTTCCTGATTCCCTCAGCAGTTACAGAATCTTGAATTCATCTATGAGAGTCTGACAGTTCCACAGCACCAGTTCAGATTCCTCCACTTCCCATTCTCTGATTCAGCAGTGATAGTCGTTACAACCTTCATTGTTATAGCAGTCGCTGTTACGGCAGTTACATCAGTTTCGACGGTTGTTGTTTTAGCAGTTCCAGCAGTTGTTGTTATAGTAGTGCTGCTACAATAGCAGTCCCCTTTCACATGTTCCTACAGCAGTGCCATCTTTCACGTTATAGCAACTACGCTATTCATAGCTACATTTTCATGATCCTACACCAGTGACACCTTCCATCTTCCAGCAGTCGCAGTCCCATATTCTTTGTGCCAGCCATTATAGTAGTTGCAGCTACAGTACTAGTCACGATTTTTTGCTCCAGCAGCCACAACAACTACATTCCTATTGCATAGTTCATCTACATTTTGGGTGAGTGGAGGTATGTTGTTTTCTAAGCTTTGATCATGAAATTCCTTCTATGCTGACTTGAATATTTTGGGAAATTCCCTCACTACACTTCATTTTGTTTTCCCTTCCATGACCTACACTATGTTGCATGAGGGCATGCAACCGATTCAATTTGGGGGGGGGGGAACTATCGTTATAATCACCACATTTTTCCATTATCATCATTCCATTTTCATCCCATTTACCATTCCCAAAAAATTCTTTTCCAACGATCCCCTGATGCACTTTACTTCATGCATTGATATACATTGGCATGATTCATACCAGATTGAGAAAAGGCTTTGTTATACTCAGTGATGCTCTATTATGCACATTGATAGCTTATGATTTCCAGTGAAGTGTGTGGTTACAATTATTATCATAATAGCAAGCGAAAAAATAATGAAATGAATGTTGTTAACACAAGAACCAACATTCTTATATTCATGGTTGTTACACAAGAACCAACCATAGGAAAATGCCAGCTGTTACTCATGAGCTGTTACTCATGTCTCCCACATATCTTGGAAACATTCATCATTAAAAAGACATCATCAATCAAAGCCAAAGTTTAGATGCCAAAGGTTCTTCAGAAGATCCATGCATGGTTGCATGAGGACATGCAACACCTTGAGTTGGGGGGGATGTTAGGACTCAGAAATGTCGTATTTTCATCCACTTTTCCCTTCACTATTCCTTACATTTCATCGCCCTATTAAACCTTCATCATATCATTTTCATAAATACATTTTGGTTTTATATTATTATTTTCCACTTTATTCATTTTAGTATTAAAAGTGAATTTATGATTAAATATTAGAAAATATACATGTTTTCATATATATCTCAATTATGTGTGAGCTTTGTAATGTGTAGGAATATGTAAATGATTAATTCAAAGAGACTTCTCTAATATCTCTTACACCATTCCAAAGAAGATAGTTATTCAAGCCTATTCTTAAGAAGAAGATCATGGAAGATTTGGTTGGCATATCTTATCTAGGATTCATGAGAGACATGTGGAGGATTTGAAGGAACCATATCTTGTAATAAGAGGAAAGTGGTTGAGAGTAGTTGAGAGAATAGTGGATCTGTAATTAATGCATTCTTATCTTTTTCTTAAGGCCTCTCATGTATAAAGGAGAGTGCTCCCTCTCCATTGAAGGGGGGGGGGGAGTTCCATTAAGTTAGATTAAGCTTGTAAGAGGGTTGTAATGAAGTTGGATTGGGTTGGATTTTGTACTTGTTAGATTAGTCTTTGATTTGAGATTCTTAATGTGATCCAAGTTTTCATTGTCATGCTTTCATGTTTGTCAATTTATTATTGTAGTATGGATGTGAGCTCACTTATGTCATTGTTGTTAAACTCTTCACATGTTGTATTTCCCTTACGCAATTTCATGCTTCCCCGGTTAGCGTTTCAATGCTTAATTTGATTTCAGCAAATTAGATTAAGTTATATTAGATCTACTTCAGTCCTGCACAAACAGTGCATGTGCTTCGTCAGTTTATGTACCCCGGGTTGACAAGTAAATAGTTGGGCAACTGCACTGCAACGTAATTATTACGACATATATTTTGCCTAACAGTATTGTTGATGATTGAAAAAAAATAAAATTTTGATGATGATGTTGTCGACTGAACAATCAAAGTGTTGCTACTGCTGAAATTGAAGATGAAGACTATATGTCAAAGATGATGAAAAAGATTCCAATTATTTATAGATGTATCACCCTGATGATGTTGAAGATGCTCTCTCTCCTTCTCCTACTGTTGTTTTTGTTGTTGTAGAATACCCTTCTCGTTAAAGCGGAGTGTTGAATTATTGTAACTTCGAAGAATATTCTAAATGTATCTTATTGATGGAACCTTTCAGAGATGTTATTATTCCTCTGTCAGGATGATATTATTGTATTAGGTTAGTAGAGAGTCATGAGGAAAATACTCCATTGTAATTCGAGTCATTAGCACCCTCCTGAATATAATATTAAGTTGTTTTGAGTCCTCCTAGAGAAGTCGGCCCAGTCAAGTTTAGTAGGGCTGACTTATTTGAGTGAAAAGTTAAGTTAGAATAGAATATAAATAGAGAGAGGTGCTCCTCATTTGAAACACATAGACACACACTTGTGTAGCACATGAGAGAGAGAGAGAGTCTTATCTACAAGGAGGAGAAGGACCAGTATGAGGTTTTATCTTTTATATGTTTGATCATCTATATTGAGGAAGCTTTTCTTGTTGGATTTTTTCGTTTAGGGTTTTCCCAAGGTAAATCTGTGTTGATCTTGTGATATTGTTTCTTTCAGTGATCATGTATATGCTATTATTGTGAAATTGAATTGAATGTTGATAATCTAGCTTAGCATATAGAATCATGACATCCCCTGCTAAAATTGCTCCAACCTGGAGGGATTGGAGAACTGGTGCAACTAGTGTGTGCAACATAATTGATAGGTTTTTGTTGGTAGATGTTTTTCCTGAACAATTAGGAGGATATAGATATTGGATTGTAAATTCTAAGATTTATGATCATACAACTTTTGTATCTACAATTTTAAGTGGACCTAGATAAGAATTTTTTTTCTTTCAAGTTCAATCACTAATGGTTGAAAGATGAATACTTTACTACTTTGGTTAGGAATTCCTGGGCTAACTTTGAAAATCTAAAGGGGATGTCTACTATGTAAACGATAATGAGGAAATAATATGGTATTAAGATAATTATGATCCATTGGTAAAGGGATAAGAAAAAAATAATAACATGGGAACTTATATATGTTGAAGAAAAGATTGACAATATCTATAATATAAATTTGGATGGAGTATTTACTAAAGAAGAAAAGTACCTTCTAGGAAAAGTTGAGCTTGGAAGAGAAGACATTCTCAATATAAAAGAGGAAACTTGGATATTGAAAATTAGATCTATATGGCTCTCTCAAGGGGATAACAATACCATTTTTTTCACAAATATGTCAATCATAGGAGAAATTATAATGTTATTTGGGACATCAAGGACTCACAAGGAAAATGGGTAAATTCTTAAGCAAATTTGAAAAAGGTTTCCAAACACACTTTGTCGCTCATTTCAAGGATCCTAGTACCAATAATGTTTCTGCACAATTAAAGTGATCAAACAATAGCCTAATTTCTTTACAAAGAGGAGGGACAATTTATTGGCAGAGCTGTTACACTGAAGTAGATTGAAGAAGTTTTATAAAGTTTGCTAGATCCAAAAGTCTTGGCCCTAATGATTGGAATGTTGAATTCTTCTTAGAGTTCTTTGATTTGATGGGAGAATAAATATTATATATGGTTGAATAATCTAGAGAAAATTTGTATGTTACAAATGCACTAAATTCAACTTTTTATAGCTTTGATACCAAAAAGTGGAAAAACTAAAAATTCCTAAGAATTTAGAGAAATTTCTCTATGAAAGATAATCTATAATATTATCACTAAAATTATTTATAATAGACTCAAGTCCATGTTAGTAATGGTGGTGACAAAAGAACAATTTGGATTCCTAGCCAATAGAAAAATCCTGGATGCTATTGGAATCACTCAGGAATGTGTTCATTCTATTAAACTAAGAAAGTATATGCTTTAATATTGAAGATGGAATTGGTGAAGGATTATGACAGGGTGGATTGGATGTCTTAATATTAATTCTTCTTCGTATTGGAATTTCTCTTGCGGTGACTAATTGGATCATGGCCTATGTCACATGTTCTTGTTTTTTTGTTGTTTGTTAATGGCACTCCTACCAGTTTTTTCAAGAGAGGTAGAGGGTTAATACAAGGGTTCCCCTTGTATTCTCTACATTTTCTACGTGTGGTAGAAGGACTAAGAAAATTAATTTGAAATTCCAAGAGGGAAGAAACAATTGCTGGAATGAAGATTACTACTACACATTTCATCATGCATTTGCTATTTATTGTTGATGCATTACTCTTTTGGAATGGTATTTTTGAGGATTGGAAAAAATGTTTAGATATTATTAAAGTATTTTGTGATGCAATATATATGGAAGTCGGTCCTATTAAATCTAGTTTTTTGAGGAGTGGTGTTATAGATGAGGTATTTGTACTTATTACATATTTGTTCCCTTTCAAAAATGATACTATAGATATAGGTTTCAAATATATTGGATATTACTTGAAACACTAGTATATGTGCACATTTTCCCACGGAAAATTGTTTTTATTGCAACACTTGTGCGTTGCTATAGCGACGGACATGACCCCTTTTTTTTGTGGCATCACTTTCGACAGTTCGTCTCTATAGTGACAAAAAAGACAT
Organism: Pseudotsuga menziesii; assembly: GCA_001517045.1. Classification (NCBI taxonomy): domain Eukaryota; kingdom Viridiplantae; phylum Streptophyta; class Pinopsida; order Pinales; family Pinaceae; genus Pseudotsuga; species Pseudotsuga menziesii. The sequence goes on along the minus strand of LPNX010242871.1, from coordinate 76,048 downwards.
AAAACATGGGTTGTTTAAAAAATAATTTTTTTTTGCTATAGCAACATTTGGTTGTCACTATAGCAATGGAGGCATATGTTTAAAATATGTTTATACCTGCGATGCGTCGTCGTTGTAGCGATGAGGTGTTGTCACTATAGAAACACTTCCATTGTCTCTATAACAATACTTTGTTGTCACTATAGTGATAGAGGAACATGTTTAAAATATGTTTATACCAGAGATGCGTCGTCATTGTAGAGACTAGGTGCCTTCGCTATAGTAACTCCTATTTGTGCAACTTACCGATGGGCTTCCTATACTAGTGAGAGAAATTTCGTCGCTATTATAGAAAGCTCATCATAGAGTTGCAAAAATGGGAGTTTCTATAGTGAATACAATTCCTTTAACGTTTCGATGGACTTGCTATACTAGCGAGGAAAATTTCATCACTAGTATAGCAAGCTCATCGAAGATTTGCACAAACGATCGGTGCTAGAGAGACGGAGCTGTTAATTTTTTTTTAAATGATGGTGAAAGAATTCCCTCATGACATTTAGGTCATCATATTCATCAACAATCATCAAACATATAAGGAATTCATATGCATTTATCAAGCGTTTATTCTCTCAAGTGAAGTCCCACATTGATCTACCAACTCTTGGATTTTGTCCCTCCAGTTTTTTTCACTTTGATCTGAACTCTTTCCTCGCTTAGGTATTTTCCTCTCTCCTTTCTCTATTTAATTATAAAAGGACCAAGAGGAATTGTTTTTTCTCTACACAATCCCAATCATCTTGACCCTCTTTCTAGTCATCATCAAATCATTATCTTCCATACCCATCCAATTCTTCATTTTCAAGGCATTTTGCAATTTTTGGTCTACATATTCCATCTCAAATAATGTAATGTATCATGGGTATTGGCTACACAAATAATAGAAAATGATTTTTAGGAATACCAAAAATACAATGGTGTTGTATGCCCTCATTCTCCACATGCAAAACAATGACGTGATGTCCAAACAAAGCCTTTAATCTTGAATCATAGTGTACCATATTTTCTCCTTTTCATTGCCATAGCCTTCAACTAGTTATAATTGAAGGTTTGTTAATGGGATACCCAAATAAATCCTTAAACTTATCTACTATCTTAGACCAACTATAAAATATCTTTGTCTATTGACTTTCAATTCCAAGTTCATAGGTCTTAGGGTTCCTTTAAATTTTGCCCATTTGCTTGATTAATCTTCCCCAATACCTTGCCACAATAAATTAGTGTAAATAAGTGATCAATATGATTTTGTTGTACCATCAAATGTCAACATCATTGAAATGTTTGTTCAACACTTGGGTCTATTTCTCATTTTTTTCTCTTCATCAAAGCTATCTTTGTACTTTATTTGATGATGTATTTCCCTCTTACTGTATCTCTTTTTTCGTTCTTTGCAACACCCATTATAAATTTAGAAGAATTCAATCTAGTATTCTCCAATTGCTCACGCTCATCTTGTGTTCAAATTCAATTTCAAAGAATGGATCATCGATGTTGCATCGTTTCACATATCATGTTCTTAAATATTTTCATTTCCCCATGATGTCTCACGATTACTACAATCTCCCTTGTTATTGTTTAACCATTCGGGTCTTTTTTAGTATTAGGGTATCCACTAGTACCTTCTTTGTTTTGAGTATTCTTCATTAACGATAGTTTTCTTTACCTTCACTACATGACATCATGTAAATAAAACAATTGTTACCCTTCTAGCTCATATTGTCACAAAACACCATGCATGTTCCCACTGAATTGGCCTTGTATCTCTACCAGAGTTCTCTAATTATGATGGTACCCTCCACTGTCTATTTGGTATCATTCTCTTTCCTCCAAAACATCTTCATGATTTCGACACAAATGCCGAGTCTACCCAACATATAACATCCAAGCCTAATTCAACTCCAAGTATGATCTCTCATCCAATTATCAATTTCTCATCATCATTCATAATAATGTTGCTAGAACTTAGTTTAATGATTATACAACATACATACCTTACATGCATCTGCAAGCCACAGACCTTCCTTGAATAGGGATGTGTATTTGCAATCTTCATGGATGATAAAATATCAATGACTAATCCTTCAAAACATAATTATATGTCAGAAAAGAACATTACCAACAAAAACTAAGTATAATAGAAGGAAGATACATAGATAAATGGGTTGTGACATGAATTTGAATACACATGCTTTTCTAAAATAAATGGAGGATCAGGAAAACAAAATGTTACTATAACACACCAACTTCTCTTATAGATGGTATGTTGTGGGTCTCGATGCCTGCACCCATGGTCCATGTTCTAATAACCATACTATTGTGATCAAACATTCGGTACAATCAACCCTATTCATAGAGGCTACAAGAATTGTGGAATGAATATCAAATTGGCCAATCCATTGAACTGTAAACACAATATATCAAATATAAGAAATCAACAAAAAATTTGAAGTATCATAATTTCAAATTTAGAATGAAACTAAGCTAAATCCAATAATGGACAGCAACAAGAACTCTCAAACCTTATTTCCCTTTGAGATATTAGGAAACCTCACATATTATCAAATAAAACACACAAGTATGCAGATAATCCCTTCAAAATTGAATTGTTTTCAATAGACTACACCATAAGGAAGTATCTCATGAGAGCCCACTACCTTCACTTTAACACAAGTGACATGATACTTGGAAATGATCAATTTAGTCATGAACAATGACCATGGAGCATGTTATCCAAAGTAACAATGTAGGTTATAATGCTACCTTCAATTTTACTGCAAAATTCCTACATCAAGCTTCATTTTGCAACTGAGGTCTATCAAGATATTGATAAGCATATACAAGTGAGAACAAACAGGTAATATATTTGTTTCAGCTTGTTGCACAAGGCCTGAAATAGAGCTTGAAAAGAATTTGTCTGCTTGATCCTCATTTCCTATATATACTTCTACAGGAAGAAGTTCATCTCTCTTTTTTATTTGAAACACCCATCCAATTTCATGCAAGTCCATGGTGACAAAAATGTTTGTCATAAATTAGTGTTAGTAAAATATCTCTCTATTTATTAGAGAAATAAATAAAATAATGGAAAATTCTCATATCTTCATTTCTTGCAAACTATTGTTGAATCCCTTCATAAATCAAAATATTCTGCATATCCTAAAATTGATAACAAGTATAAATATAGAGCATAAGCGTGTCAACACATGAAAATAAAAGGAAACATACATACATGTTGATGTCCAACAATTCAAATGGCATGCAATAATATATTTGTCACAACCGATTCAATTGTACATGACGTGGTTTTTCGTTGCAACATGGATATCTTGCACAGATCAAGTTCCAGTTAATTCAACAATATAAATAAAAATAGTTGTTGAAGCACTAGAAAATCACATTTTATCATGTACTTGACAAAGAGCCCCATGAGTACTCTACAGTGTTCAATTGATCTAGGTCTCAAATAACTAATGCACCCACTTTCAACACAAGGAATGACATTGTATAATTCTATTTTAACAAGAAATATGCTTGCATGAGTGTACAATGTTATAAATAATAGTAAAATCACACAATAGTTTCCACTAATAACAAGCTCACAACTATGTACATAATAAATAGAGATTCCATAATCCACTACAAGCATTGGCTAGTGAGATATCATGATATTCTTAAAATCCTCAAACAATACACATCAGTATGTATATAACATCAAACATAAGTATTTGACAAACAACCTAGTAGTGAACTAGAATATCTACAACACTCAACTTAGGTACTAGGTAACTCTTGCACCAACTTTCAACCCAGTCATTTTGATATAACATCTAAGAAATATATCGAGAGGAAAAACTAATGAGAATGAAATTTAATATAGGATGACCTAAAGAAATGAAAATCATGAACATATGGTCTAACCAAAGCATGATGTTGGAAGAATGATTGTTTTGTGTTTATATATGTTTATATATGGTCTAACCAAAGTGATCTTATTTCTCTATTTATTTTGGTTTTGGCAGGTGGTCGAATGAACAAAATTCATTGCAAATTTTGCAGAAAAGTATCATGTGTAAGTGTCCATTTAGAACTTCTAATTAAACATTTCTCCTAGGAATATATTACAAACTGTGGCATCTTCCTACTTATGAGTATTTTTCTAACAAGATGGAAACTTTGATCTTAAGAGATATCGCTCTGCGTCTGGATGGACATGTCCCAGGGATTGGAGTTTGCTCTCCACCATGGAATTCATTTGTATCCCAATTACCACCTTTAAAGGGAATTTGGTCAGGTGTGCTTAATGGAATGGATGGAAGAGTTTAGAGAGCTCTTTGTCATCTTCAGGGAATATAAGATGAGCACAATGTTGTAGCCATGAATAATCTTTGGAAGGTATTGCAATAGAATATTTCCTTAAAAAGAAATACATTTATTTGTCTAGTTACCTTTTAACTCTTCTAACATGTAAGCTGAATAAATATATTAGCAAGAAGTGCATATATGGCTTTTTAAAATCTTGTACTCATTAGAGGAAATTTCAACTCAAAATGGGCCTTTTAACTTTGATTCAAATTCCATGTCATCATGTGTTAGCCAATGAAATTTATTTAAATTTGAAATACCGTATAGGTCTTAAACACCTTTTTAATATAAATTTGGGGATAGGTATCATAAAAAAAACTACTTTTTTTGTTTGTATTTTCGACATATCTCCCCGTGTTTTTACTCAAATTTCGATCGAGAGAGCTCGTTGGATGTGGAATTTAATTCCACATCCAATGAGTATCCACTCAGCATACTTTTGACAGACCCTGCTACCCCAAAAATAAGCAATACCTAAAAAAATGTGATGATGATGTCATCATCACGTTTTTTCAGGTATTGCTTGTTTTTGGGGTAGCGGGGTACATCAAAAGTATTTCAAGTGGGTACTCATTGGATGTGGAATTTAATTCCACATCCAACGAGCTCTCCCGATCAAAATTTGAGTAAAAAAATGGGGAGATATGTCAAAAATTCAAACAAAAAGTAGTTTTTTTCTTTTCTTCCTCCAAAATTAATAAATATTATTTTATTATTTTATTAATTCTTTTTAGGAGGCCCATTTTGCGTTGAAATTTCCTCTAATGCTTTTTCACTAGTGTTGTTGCATAGGTAAACATTTTGACCTGATCTTAAAAATTGATTATGTTGTTATATTTTTAGTTAATATGATTCCTACAATGGCTCCATATCTCAACTGATTGATATATTCATTATCTCCATTTATAGCTTCCATTCACATGCATTGGCAACAACCATCGTGAGAAGAATTCTCTCAATTTTCTTTATGGTTCTCTGGATTACATATAGGTTGCTATTTGCATTTGTAATATGAAATTTGAATGATGCTGCAGGGTATCCATGCTATGAACCATAAAGGATAGAGATGCACTTAGTACATCAAAAGAAATCTGAAGCAGTTTGAATCAGAATTCCAGATTCCTTTAGTTTGATAAACTACAACAATTCTAATGTCATTTTATAGATTTTACAATCACATGTATATTTCGTTTATTGTGAGGGTTATGGTTTCTAATTTCTATCACCCTTAATAAACTTTCATAGATTTCAATAGATAGTATTACTTCCCAAGGTTGCAATTAAGTGAGAAATCCATGAGACATGAGTGCAACCTGAGGGAAACTAAGGAAGGATGTTGCACATTGTTACCACAACAAATCTTCCTCTAACTTTATGCTGGCTCCTCCAGCACAAGGGGGTGTCCCTAAGGAAAGGTATAATATGAAACATAAAAGTAAATGGGATGGTGGACCAAAACCAACACCGATCCAAAGGGTAATGGGGTCAAGGAATATGAAGAAAGAGGGTTTAAGAGCATGGAGAATATTATATATCTAATCCATAATAGGATGTGTCATAATTAGTCCAAGTGGATTTTCAATTTGTATAAGAGTAAGTGGGAGCCCTAATAGCAGATGCACCATCAAAACCATGCACTAACAACCAATAAATAGTTTGCAACTATAAATAGTGAAGGACAACCATAACATGAGACTATAATGGAAACAAAAAAACTAAAACATCCTTCTAAAGAATGAACATCCCAACATATTTACATTGCATCTTTAATCATAATCCCATAATATTATTCCATTGGATCAATTATCTCTTTACATGAAGATGTATAATAGACAACCTCAAGCCTAGTGATTTAAGATCTATGGTAGATGAATGTCTGAGATGTAAACTGGGGTGGAACTATTATCTAATAATTCTTGATTCATCCTCTATATCACCTCAAATGGGTTCATCATCTGTGTGTTCAGTGATGGGATATGTGTTAGAAAGTTTAGATTCAGATGCTAGAGATTTATTGTCCTTAGGTAGCTCCTCGATCATAAGTCCCCGTTGGCCTTATTATGATATAAGCTATTGTTGATGTATATGTAACTTCAGAATGTATTCACTTGTATTTCTTATGTATTGTAACCCGATTTTTATTTCAGGATATATTTGTAATGTAATTGAGTCATGTCATGCCCCGATGTTCCGATCGGGAAGATCTATAATGTAAATAAGTCATGTCAAGTCATTGTGGGTAACCCTCCTATTGTCTAAGGGTTAAAGTATCTGTAGTTTTGGGGCACTAGGGTTATTAGACTCTCCTAGAGAGGTCAGCCCTAGTAGGGTTTTAGTCATGTCAGGATTAGTATAAATAGAGAGCTAGCCTCTCTATTTAGTACACAACTCATACACACTCAAGTGTAGCGCATAGTTGAGGAAGGAGAAGACACTGGGGCTAGATAGAAAGAAGGTTACTGTTTTCGGGAGATCATCTTACTATTTTGGGGTTTTACGTTTGGTGCTGATTCTATCTCTATGGAAATTCAACCCAGGTGTTAGAACAATTACACTCACAAAAATTGCCAATTACACATGCAAATTACACACAAAGGAGACTGAATATGGAGAAGAGCACTAATCTGTATTGAATAAGTGTACAATAGCCAACCCTGTGAAGTCATAGGCTGCCACAATAAATAATTACATGAGATATTCGAATGCATAAGGAAGCCATTCGAATTTGGTCAAAAGTAGGCTTACTAAATCTAAGCAAATCCCCCATAGGTGCATAAAGTAGTTTCCAAATCTATCTAGGAGCTCACGAATTGGAAAAATCAATTAGGCAAGATAATAGATGGTGGAAGGACAACTCATACATGCTTTTCATAGGAGAAAAGAGTGGAGGATGTGTTATAGTGGATTTCACCACTCTAGGTGAATCACACTTTGTATGGCCTTCCCCTGTCCCGCTGCAGACTCCTTAGACCCTATGGACCAATTTTTTTCCTTTGATGTTTCCTTGATCATCCCTAAAAACATATGAAAAATGATATACGTGACTTTTAAACCTATAAGCGCGTATATACGTGGTTTTGACCACTAAAACTGCGTACATCGAGATGTGTGCATAATCCAAATCCTTTTGGAGTTTTCCTTGACATGGATCCGACTCATTTGACTCCTGGCCTTCCCTATTCCTTGAGATCACTCGGATTCGAACTTTCATTACCCCTTTGAAAATCTATATAAGGAACCCCTTGGTACATTGAATGCATAAGGGAGAACTGAGAGCAAAGAAACTATAGTCCATTGTTGCCGGAACTTATGCTTGAGTCTGCATCCCTTTGTCCCTTGGAGCACTAGTGTGTTCTTCCCAAGCTTGCCTTTTTCTTATGAGCTTGCTATCGAGAGATGGAGGATTGAGGTGGTGGAGGCCCAAGTGGGGGATTCAGTTTCTCTGGTTTGCAGACATGCCGTTAGAGGTTGTACCTTGTAATCTCTTATTTATATTAATAGAAATATCTTTTCCTATCCAATAATGTGTGTTTGAATGAATATTTTATCCATGGGATTATGTCAAATGCTTGTACATTATTGATTATATATGCTAGAATAGATCTAACACCATGATATATAGAATGCTTGTATTGTTTACTTGTTGTTGAGGAAGTAACAGATCAATTCAAGCTGAAGATTGGAAAGATCAATGAGGATCTACTTCAACCATATGGAATAAGGTACGAGGTCTGATCCTTTATTGTTAGGCATTTAATTGCTATTGCATATTGGAAAGGATTGATTTCTGGAGTCAAGCTGTCTGTTGTGGTACCCCAAGCCATAGGAATTTCTCTCCGTAACAGAATTGGTGACTCTGCTGGGGATGTTCCTTGTTTTTCTTTGTGGTTGGGGGCATAATGGGCTTGATATTCTTGACTTGCTCTCTGTTTCTCCCTATTTCTGTGTTGCATGTTATAGTATGTTCATCCATTGATACTCCCCTTTATTGGTTTGACCCTTGGCCTGCTTTTTACCACTGCCTTCTCTGTATACACAGGTTTTTGTCCAAAAGTCGAGTACATACGCAGATGTTTGGCCAAAAGTCGAGTATACACGTAGGTTTTTGGCCAAAATCCACGTATACACTCAGGTTTTTGGCAAAAAGTCACGTATATACGCAGCTGTTCTTTAAAAAGTCACGTACATCCTCTCTTTTGGTGAGTTTGATGTTGTGGGAAGTTGCTGGGTGGGTTGTGAGTGTGGTTGGGTCTTTCTTGGGTTTGTTGTTGTCTGTTGGATGCTTCTTTTGTGACCAGAGACAACATTTTCATTGATTTTTGTTTGAAAGTAGTTTTAGTCATTTATCCTTTTTGTTTTTCCATTAGTGCATTACTCTTTTTGTTTCGGTGTCTTGTTGGGCTTGTCTTTTATACTTGCTGCAAAGACCGAGAGTTTTAGATGACTTTTCTTGCATTTTTCATTCTTTTATATTGAAAAATACAAAGTAGTTGCACTCTTAGTTGCATCTTAGATATGGATTTGAGGAGGTACTTGCATTGGATGAGAGTTGTTTTTAGGCTTTCATATAGGAAGGATTGCATTGACATTAGGAAAGGAATATATATTTATGCATCTCATGTAGTGGCATACCCTATTTTTCATTTGACAAAGACTGCACTTAGGATTGTTTGTTATGGTGTGCATATTTACTTCACTGCTGAGTCATAACTTCACTAGTTGCACGGCCATTTCCCTTTGAGTAATTACAGCCAATTAAAATGAACTACACTCTTTTGTTTTCTAGGGTGCACCAACAAGCTTAGGTTTTAGGATCTTGGAAGAGTTCATTGTAAGTCAATTCTACAAGATCACTAAACAACAACATGTATGTGTCTGTCCAGGCAAGTGTGTGAAATCCTTGGTATAACCAGTGTTTCTTAGGATCCTCCTCTCAAAATGGAGTTAAGAACAAGGTAGTGTGAGCAGTTATTGATTGGGATGACCCCTAGTCATAACTAAGTAGCACCGGAGATATTTCCAGGATTGTATTCGTATCTAGGGGCTCTTTCAAGAGTTTTGGGCTTTGCTACCCTGCCCATACGGTCAATCCCGCCTGCGACTGTCCACCTGAGCATTGATTATATTGAGATGACCTTAGTTACCTTACCTAGGTTATCGAGGGGGTACTCTGCAGGGGTTATTCTGCAGGTGTCCCAGCCAGGTAGAGGTCGAACAGCATAGTCGCTATATGCGTTAAAGCTGAGGGCCACTATAATTGGTTACGCACCTCCGCTTGTAGTGTATGGGAGTTTCAAGCCTCTCCTAGGCAAGACATACCTGCTACATTCAGGAGCTCACATATCCTCCCCTTGGTTTGCTTGTATTTTGGCTGTAGATTTTCTTAGGAGTGTGCTCTTTGTGTGCTAGTTGGCCTTTGGGATCGTGGTTACTTCAGTATATTTATGCTCTCTTGAGTTCAGGTCCTTTTATTTTCGGCATGACTGGTATCCTATCACCCGTCTTGGTCCTAGTACGGACCCTGGTGTCAGACTTGGGGGCATCACAGCCCCTTACCGTGCTCATAGATTTGGGAATCGTCATCTTCCATCCTCTACTCCATTTGTGGAGGATTTTTCCCTTCACTCGGTCTTTACACTAGTGGTCACCCTCACTGGGGTGGTAGTGTATGCATGAACGTTGGGTCTACACCTTAGTTTCCTTTTTATGTCTCATCGTTCACCGCATTGTTTCCTTTGGGTGCTGTTGTCATGATCATTCCTCCCTATATCCTATAGTTTGTATTCTTTATTGACTATTTTGGGTTGTTTTGGACTAATATGGTTGTCATGTAGGGTCCACTTTTTGTACACTCTCTCCGAGGTTTCGACCCATTCATGCCTATCACAGGTGTTATGTCTGAACTGGCATATAGGTTAGGATTTCACATCCGCTTGCACTTATGCATTGCCTTATGACCGTTCCATCTTAATCTTAGGTACAAACCCATTCCATGGTATCATGGAACCTTCATGTTGCTGTTAGAAGTGGTACTATGTGAATGGTAGAGCTTTCCTATACATGGGTGTCCTAGTTAACTCCCCTTTGCATTTGGTACCCATGTTGTGAGTCCTCTCTTAGGTCCGGGATTCCATTGTATAGTATTGCCATGACATTTCACAAGAGCCTCATACTCCTCTTGATATTTTTCTGGCCTACACTACTACATTTTGATCCAAAATCCGATGGAAAAATCCGACAGCGCGTGGATTTCTTTTTTTAAAATTACCAAAAATCACAAGGATAATTTTTTTTTTGGTAAATGTGGCCATAAGCATCGCTTAAGAGACGGCTAGTCTCATAAGCGTCTCTTAAGCGACGGATAGTCTCATAAGCGTCGCTTAAGCGACAGATAGTCTCATAAGCGAGGGTTGTTGAGCTTTTCTCAAATTGGAGACATGCCTTCGTGGGTAGGTGTTATTGGTATTTATTTATTACCTAAAAATATTCAACCTAATTGAAGTTTAGGTGCCTTTTAGGGGGTGTTCAAGGATAATTTATTTATTAAAATATATAAAAATATCACATAAAATATAACATTGTGAAAGCCCAAACTATGATATAATATAACAAATTGAGTATGTAACAACTGGGCACATCATGATCTAATTTGTCTGCAATGTATCCGTCATTAGAGTGAATTTCATTTAGTTTGAAAAGACGATTTCAACTTTGTGTGAGTGAAAAACACAGAGGGAAGGGGGCGAGAGATCAGAAGAATTTCAGGGCGAAATGAGGTAAAACGATTTGATGGGCAGGCATACACAATAAAATTCCGACCTAGGTAATTCTAGCTTTTGATGTTTTGGATTAAATATGATTGTATATGTTCTGGTACATATACATAATGACATCGATAGAGGTCCGGTAACGAGGGCACCTGTTGTGGATCCGATTGCATTTCCAGCGGTGGAATGCTTATATGAAAGGTGGGTTTTTCTCAGAACGGTGATTAAACTTTCTCTTCTGATTGTTTAGCAAGTGGCGGGGTTTTGAATTTTGGAAAATAGGTCGGGATTTTGGGAGATCTGGAGCTTTCTATAGTTAGTCAAGGCTTTTGACTCTGGTCAGCTATTGGATTTTGGGGCGTTTGGAGAAGAGCCGAGGAGAGATTTTGGATTTGTTAACAGAGAGATCGGTTGGTGTTGGATTCACTTGGGATGAGATATGCCTTCCTATGCTGATTTGGATAGACAGATAGAGCAACTGTTGGAATGAAAATATTTATCCGAGGCTGAGGTAAAGAGTCTGTGTGAACACGCCAATGTGGAAATCGGGGGTTGTTGTCTGTGAGCCAGTTACCTCTTGATATGGATAGGTATCTACACCCCGAGATCAGGGATCGCACATTTCTTTTGCAAGGAGAACATGTATATGCCAGTATTCAGAAGGTAAACCAAATACTGATCTATGGAATATTCATAATCAACTTGGAATCTAGTGCTGCTATATATTTTATGATGCTAATTGTATGCTTCTAATGCAAACATGTCAACTTCAGGTTCCAGCCTTAGTGCTGGATTGCGAGCCCAACATTGACTTCAACAGAGACATTGAAGCAAAGAAAGGGTAAGAAAATTTTCATTGATTTGGTGTTTACGATTACATTATGGAATAAAATATTTGACGTAAAGGAAAAGAGTCTTTTGACCTCTTTAAGAATTGAATTGCTTATAATAAACATGTTTAAGGTAGGTTTTTTCTTGCATATTTGGTTTGGTGATCCCAAAGATAAATGTTTGAGGGGAAAGATGGAAGATTTTTGTCCTATTATGTTTGTCTTATTCACAACTAGCAGACAGAGTGGAGTGCCATACACATGGGCAGGACTAGGATAGCTTGATCTATTGAAGTGGCAAGCCTTGGGCTGTATGCCATGACATGCAGCAATGCTTAGTTATTGTAAAATTAAGCTTCATTTGGTGATGAGAAGTAGAGGAAGTTGTTAAGCAAGCTCTTGGAATAGGGCATTGATGGAATTTTATGATCCATTTAATTTGTTACATGTGGCAGTGATACACACAGTTCTTTATCCAATGCATCGTGTATTTCATAGTAAATCAATATATACACGCACATTAATATCATCATATCCAAGAGAAAAAGTGCAGCCAAAAAGTGATCATGCAAGATCGCTTTATGTTGAATTTGGCTTCAACTTGAAGATAATATATATTCTTTAGCAATCTTATTTAAAATCTATATTGTTCTACTTGTATCTGATTTAAATGTAGAAACCTTTCCCAGGTTGAACTGAGTATTTAGCTCTAGGATGTTAGTAGTGACTAACAACCCAAGTACTTGTCTTAAAATAAGAGTGAGACTTCTAGATACCATGACACCTCCTAACTCACCATGTTAGTAGATTTTCAAGTCATTTTTAGAGAACATTGTAGCCTTGAGCATTCAAAATTGACTAAAACAATTATTCATTGGGGATCATCTTGCAAATTACAGTAAAAGTATTTAGGTCAATGCCATGCTTGTCACATCTACTATACATGAACCATATATTTAAAAATATTTGAGCTCACTATGAAAGTTCATATCACTTGAGTATACCTTGTACATGTGTAACATTCTGTATGCAATTGTAGACAAGTATCTATCCTGTCCAATTTCTGCTTATGGCTTTGATGACCTATTTTGCTACTAACACAATCCCTCAAATACTAATATCTGCCAGCCCAGTCCTTCCATCCTTTCTGGACAATTAGAGGTCCCAGGATGATGATTTGGATTGCAAAGTGAACATCTTTGCATGCTCATTGTTGAAGCTTTTTTTCCATTTTGTGCAAAACTTGATCCCAAATAATGTTTACAGGTACATCAAATTTCAAAAGGGAATTATGGTTGGATTTGTTTTTGTTTGATGTTAAGCCACACTTGAAATCCTTCTTGCTCTATGATGAATGCCCATACTTTCCTCTCTCACAATAGCTCTAGCAGCTTTTGAAAAAATGTCAAGGCAGCAAATTGCTTTGTACCTTTAACATAGTTACAAGATATGTTTGGAGTGAGAGTTGAGTCATCAGCAAAATGGATGTTAAGTAACTGCTCATCAGCAAGAAGTGAGTTCCCCAAATTTGTTCCAGAACTCAGCAACTCCAAGAAGATATCCTAGAGCATTGACTGTAATAACATACAAACAAGGGGCCAGAGGCAACTCCCATCTGATGGGAATGATGAAGCAGAGATGTTGCTGATAGCTGTCCATTGACACAAACTAGTAGAGGCATTTGAAGAAATGGTTGTGACTGATTCAGTAAAGAAAACTTCAAGAATCCAGCCATTAGAGAATATTGATGATGGAATCCCACTAAATTTTGTTTTATGCCTTGTGAAAATCAACCTTAGATAACGACCTTTTGACTAGGCTTCCTTTGCCTAGTCAAGACTTGCCTAGGAGTAATGAAATTATTGAGGATGAAATGGCCTATGAGAAACCCTGTTTGCTCAGGTCGAACACTTTGGGCAGCTGTATGTTTGATTCAAGTAGCCACATTAAGAAAAGTTATAGGCTGCTGACCACTCAGTTTCCTTTCATGTTCCTTTAGATATCAACATAATAAGATCTGCATTTACTTGCTCCCCAGTGTGGCCTTGTGTCCAAAGCCTCTTGGCACATCCAGGAAATATCATTGCCACTGATGGTCATTTCAGCCATGCATTCTGGTTAAAGCATTTTGAGTAGGGGTGGCATGTTATATACCTAATAAAGGGGTAATTAGCAAAGACCAGCAAAACAATTGTGTGCTGTTAAGTTCCACTGGAGGACAACTTACATTGCTGAGGGTAGAAAAAATATTCTCTGCCATTTTGATTTTTTCAAATGCATTTGAAGAATGAAAAGCCATTTGTCTTGATGATATATAACATAGTGTAACAGTTAGTAAATGAACTTTTGTTCATTTTAGGGTCGTTGGAAGTTGACTTAGCTGCTATACATCATTTTCAAGCATGCTTTTAGGGTAATATCCAAGGGAAGTTCATGGTGGCCTTTGGGATTTATTACAACTTATTTTTCTTAGTACATAACCACGCTTGCATGTTTTCCTTTGGCTGTAACAACTGTCCTCTAGTTAATCAAATAGGCATGGGCTAATTTGAGAAAAGCTCATTAATTCTTTTCAGAACTTACAAATAGGATTCCATCAGAATTGATTAGATTTCCTTGAGGAACTGTGTTCTAAACATAACGAGATGACAGAGCACTTCTCAGAATTCATAGGAAACCCAAGGACATATCATTTACCACATAGATGATAGGAGCTTTGTTTAAATTGCTTCATAAGAGAAAGTGCAATGCAATGTATTTAACCCATTTGATCTGGAAATCGAACTTGTTTCCAATATTAATAACATTTCCAAATAAAAAATAAATGGTTGAGCTTATAAGAATCATGTGTACTGTGAATTTTTCCAGAACCACCATTTTCCAGGCAGGAAAAGACTGGATACAAAGCCAGAAATAGCTCTTAGATTACTATGCTTTCGTAGGGCAAAATATTCCAAGAGGGAACATTTATCTAAGTCCTGCAACTTCATCTAATACCCCTATTGCCTGAATTTATATGGTCGCCAGTTGCTCTCTAAACAATTAACACAACGTCAGCAGAAACTGCTGCATCAAATGGGTTACCACAGAGGTTCAAAATACCCTTCACTCATGGGAATCTTTGGGGACCAAAGTTTACAAGATGATGAAATATTGATTAGTCCCTTTATATCTGCTAAAAATATTTCGGACTTGTAATGGTTAAGAATCAATGCCATTCCAAGAACGATACTCAAATTACCACTTCTAAAATGATAGTGAGAAGGTTCGGGTTGAAATTGAATGGATTTTGTCCTGGAAGTGGCTTTGGGATCAAAGCAGGGCAAGGTGGGGGAGTACACACATACATACAAAATGGGATTGATATTTTTAGTGTGTAAGAAGTATTTCTGTTACTTTGAAACTTAGCAAGCATAAAGGTAAGTGAAATTTACTTTACATCCATTACTTATTGAGAGCAATATGTCAGACAGAAACCAGCAAGCAAATATATTGGCATTCCTTACCATAAAATGAAATGGGAACCAAGCTTTATGTTCAATGAATGATCATATATTCTCAAGCATTCGCGCAATGCTATAGACCTCATATCCATCTCTGAACTGGCATTTGTCAGCCAACCCTTAAAAACACCCTTGTCTAGAAGATAGAGAATTCTCTTCATGGTGATTTCACATTGATGCTCCATTGGCTTATTGTAATTTGGAAGAACATATAATTTCCCACCAATTCTCTCTAGACAGAAGAGATCACTGCCAGCCATCAAGTTGAATATCCAGTCCCGATCTTCAATATTGTGACCATCAATCAATTTTCTCATATCACCAATGTCAAAAGTCAATTTCCCTGGATAGAAATGAAAAGGAAAGCATCATCAAAATATCTAGACAACAACTCAAAGTAATTTAGAGTTAATAAGTGGATATGATGTCTAATTTTATTAATATAGTTTTCACATATTAGAAAAATGCCGATTATGTGGGAGGATATTGTGTCTCTACTCAGAAAATATCAGAGGAAACCAAGAATAAAAATATTTAGAGATTGGACAGGCATCTCAGAATGCATTTTGTAAACTTATTTTTATGTAAAGACAATATAACTATTTGTAATAAACTAAAATTAGTTTGTAAGCATATTTTGCAAGCATATTTAAAGATACACAGATTTACTGTTTATAAAGGGCAGAAGTATTTTGAAAAACACGGTTAGAGCATTTAAAGTATAAGATATTTACTGGAATGAAGATTTATTTCATCTCCCCTCTCCCCAGAAAAGTATCTATAGAAGCAAGACCCTCTTTAGGGAGAATTGCATGGTGCATACATTCCTAGAGGAACTATTGGTGGAAGTGCATGTCTGGAAGTTATATGCATGGCGGAGAAAGGAAATAACTCCAAGGTTCTCTTTGAATTGAGCTATGGATTAAAAAGGTGGAATTCTGCTGCCTTTCACTCCTTGATCAAACACTAAGATCGGGGCCAAAAAAAAGCACAATCAAGTCAAAGAATCAGGTAGAAGTTTAAGGAATGGTTCATTTGCACAATTGCACCTTAGTGGCAGATCATTTCAATATAAGAAAGTGATAATTATGTCACAGGGAAACTTTTTCAGTGGCATAATCCTTTCAATATTTACAAAATATGATATCTATCATAGGGCAATTCTACACAGGCAAAAATCAAGGGAAATCCATATAGGGGTAGTTGTATTGCGCATACAACACGTTGCAAGAGGCACCATCAGTGAAAGGGTATGTGTGGATGCATGGCTCAGAAAGGAAACAACACCAAGCTTTCCCTTACAGGAAGTATATTGCCATTTGCCATTTGTCATAGAGCCTGTATATTGATTCCCTTGGAACTTTGGTCTGTAGTTGCAAGCTTTAGCATAGCTATGAAGCTTGTTTCCAAAACCTTGATATTAAATGCTTGAAAAACATAGAGAATTAAGCTATGCATTGCAACTTTCCTATGCATGTAATGTAATAAATAACCTTTGCACAAAAATCTTATAATCTAAGTCTGAAACCTTCCTAGAAGTTGGACAACAGCTTGAATATGATAGCTATCAAGTGAAAATCCTCTAATAGCTGATGGCTTCCTCAAGTTGGATCACTGCTATTTCCAAACGCTACTATAGGTCTACTCAAGGATCCAAACAATCTTTTTCAGGGCTTTTATGACTGTTGTTCACCTCTAGATCAGAGAATATGGCTGCAGTATGATGGTTTAAATGCACCCAGAATTGAAGTTTAGGTTGTTTTACTGTTGTTTCACCCTTTTAGGCACAATTTCTACTTCAAAAGATAATATCAGATCTTTGTACTGCTGTTTTAGGGCATACAATGCACCCAGAACTACCCTCAACAGCTTATAAGTTATAACTGAGAACGAGGGTTCTTATCATTGCTGCTTATGCGTAGAATTGGAATTTAACCTTCAAATTCAGCCCAAATTTAGAAAATAGGGGCGTTTGTGCTTGCTGTTGCGGAGACTGCCTTAGAATGATGCCCAAAATTCATCTTTTGCAACTCTTATGACCTTAAACATGATGTATGGATACTCATCATGATATATGAACATGATACTAGTAGCAACGTTTAGTTCAATATTTTGACGCTCATCAAGAGTAGAAAGCTTTTAATTGAGTACATTCACGTTTCAACTTGAATAATATGAAGAGAAAGCGAATAGTTCATTATGTCTGATTCATCAAAGAGTGCTTTGCCTATGAAGGAAATCATTATCCACTGTATTGACCTTTCATTTGAATACGATACTAATGGCAACCTTTAATTCAATATTTTGATGCTCATCAGGAGTAGAAAGCTTTTAATTGAGTACATTGACGTTTCAAATTGTATAATCTGAAAAGCAAGCCAAAAATGTGTTAGCTTGACGTTGAGTAAACGATTTTGTTGTTAAAGGAGTTTGTGCACATTAGCCTTATGTAACTTAAATGTTTTGATTAATTCTTTACTTCTTCCTTTGCCTCATTTCTCTCTTGCCCTGTTTTTAAAATATTTTGAAGAGATTAGAGTGGATAGTGCACTATCTGCTTTTTAAATATCTTTGGGTTTCTTATTTTTGTTGGTACAAGCCCTTATTCTTATGTTCTTTTTTCCAATTTAACCTGGTTGTCTGTTACAGGGATAACAAAAAGACTGCACTATTGGATGCCATGTATGTGTTTCTCAAGAGGCCAGAGAATATCAAATATGTGTTAAATTTGGTCACTATTTGTTCTCGAATTCTTTTGACTGGACCACCAGGTTAGTGACTATTTGTATTTTTTTGTCTCTGATAAATTGCATGCTTCAAATTGCAGTGTGATATGCCCAGCTAGTTCACCTTTTTATTGATAAACCTGCTCATGGTGGCAGTTAGACTCGAAGGGCATGCAAATTTCTGTAAGCAGTTCTCTGAAAGAGATCAGCCATTCCATGCTCTTCTGTGACTCCCTCATTCACATTTATAACACTTTGTACCACATGATATACCCATGATTCTAAATAGCCTGTTCCTGTGGGAAGCTGAAAAGTTCCTCCTTGTGTAATCTATATTAACTTATTTCTTATATTGAACATCAACTAGGATGGGAAGGTTGTAGAGTGGAGAATCATGTGCCGAAGAATCAACATCAGTCTTGAAATTAGCAAAGACCAGCAAACCAATTGTGTGCTGTTAAGTTCCACTGGAGGACAACTTACATTGCTGAGGGTAGAAAAAATATTCTCCGCCATTTTGATTTTTTCAAATGCATTTGAAGAATGAAAAGCCATGAGAAGAACTTCCAAATGAAATAGGGATGTCTCTCTCTAACATCTCCCTGACTTGCTCAACAGGACGAACCCATCATAGTCACCATACCAATGCTGCATCCTCAGTTCGATCATGAAGAGATGCTACAGGAGTCATTCATCCAACCGATTGGCACACATAAAACTATCTTTTAGAGTTGCCACCATAGGAAATCACTACATGATATGCTCAGAATATGCCCAGATTTGGAGACAAGGCTTCTTAGTGCTGTATTTATGCCCAGATCATGGAAATTTACTGCCACTTGGAGGTGAACATATGCATAGGTCTAATAGGCTGGGTATTTTAGGCAAAATTGTGGTCAAAAATTACTCTCCAGGTCTTGAAAAATACCCTCGATGCTACTGTAAGAAAACAGTCTTGCCAAAACAAGTTCTGGAAAATGAGGAAATGACCTGTGTATTCATCATCAAAACCCTTAACAGCGCCCAGAAATTCTGTAACCCTCAGTGAAGCTGCCTGGAATGATCTAATTCATCCCATGAAGTATACTATCAAGGAGCCTAGGCTATTCATGGACTCATAAACCTGTCATCTTCACTGAATTTGTAAGAAAGTTTACCATTGGACACCCATGCAATATGGGGGGTAACATAGAGCACTTAACAGTCTTGGGGATAGAGGTATGGTGCTAGATATTCAATAGTTGTTCCTATATTTGTCCTCTTCTGGTATTACTGTCATGGAGGAACGATAATATTCAAAAACTATTTGTAAACAGCAGTGTTCTATGCAATTATCATGTGCCTTTCCATATGTGACATGGTTGGAAATTTAGCATTTTGACATATTTATGTAGCATTTTCCTATTGCATTGCAGTGATCTGCATTTCTAGATTTTTCTTGTTGGATATTACATCTTCTGTATGCTATGACTGTTGTATTGTTCCATCTTTTGTTGTCTAGTTTATTAAGAAATCTAAGGCATATACTATTTCTTGTTAAATACTAAAGGATTACTGAATTAGTAATGTTGATTTATTTTCAGTCTTGACAAGGAATGTTAACATGCAGTGCAAATGTATCCTACTCAAACTTGATGGTTATTTGGTGTCTCATCCATCCCAATGGGTACATTGAGGGATAAATTATGGCCATCATCAAACCCTCCCATTTGTCTGAAACTGATGAGGTCTTAACTTACTAATTGTAGCTCCACTGCTTGCGATATCTGTTACTACTAATATGAAATGATGAATTAGGAAATGTTCTTAAGACCCTAATATCGTCATGAAAATTATTATTATTTTTTTAAAATTGACTACCGTCGCTTAACCGACGGCTAAAACTGTTGCTTTACCGACGATTACAGTTTATAGCCATCACTTAACCGACGGCATGAAGGTTATTTTTTTTTTTTTTAAATTGACTTTTGTCGCTTATTCGACGGCCATTCTATCGCTTAACCGATGACATGAAGGTTATTTTCTTAAAAAAATTTCACTACCGTCGAAGAAATTTTGTCGCTTAACCGACGCTTTACATTTAACCGACGGTAAACTGAGGTGTCGCTTAACCGACGGATTGGAAAGATGTCGGATAACCGACAATAAGCCACCGACGCTTAAAAAAAATCATAGTGTCATACATGCAACAGGGAAGTGTCGAAAATCCGACAATACTGCCATGGGATTTTTGGTCGAAATGTAGTAGTGCTATCTCCCTCAGGACTCCCTTATGTCAAGTTGTGAATGCATTATCATGAGCTTTGCCTGCCTTATTGAGCTTTATGTTGGCTCGCCTAACATTGTGTTTCAGCCATATAGCCCGAGCTTGTCTCATGTCTAGCCATGCAGAGCCATTTTTTATATCCTTCACAGCTTGATTCCCTTTTTACCGGGAGGGGATTTTCCCCCGAGTGTCGATATCCTACACATGTATCCTTGCATTGAGCATAGGTATGTTCCACTGCTTGGAACTAGTTTGTTTGCCCTTGTGACACTCGTCTCCTCCTAGTTTGTAACTATAAAGCTAGTTTATTCTTTTTTCAAGCTTTTCAAATAACTGAAAAAGTCCAAAAAAAAACAAAAAACAAAAAGCCAGACAAGGAAAGATGTTATATTTGGCAGTTGTCGAGTCGTGTCACCTTCGAATAGAGCACTGTATATGACATCCATTGGTTGGGTTATAGTTTGAATTTAGGATCTATACTCGTTTATCTGAGTTTATCTCCACCGACTGGTTAAGCTTCCAGTCCCTATGGAGCCTTTGTTGATGCCTCCTATGTCATAGAGATGTCCCAGTTTGTATATCGAGTCTATGCTGCCTTCATTCAGTCACCATATTCCGTTATGCTCTTGTTCGAAGGAAGTTGAAACCTGAGTCAGCCATTCCTCAGTTATCTTCACTTTGCATATTGGCCATTCTCGGTACAATTACTGGTTCGTGCACTTTATGATCGAGTCCTTCCACATTATACAGCTTTGCTGAGTACCTCGTGTTGGATGATGGGGAATGCCTTAATGCCCTCCTTCCAATGGATTTCATCCCATCGACTTCAGATCATTTATTCTAGGATTGGAGTCTAGAGTCATTTTGAGTGCCTTGAGACTTGCAATCATCAGTGGCAGGTTCTCTCGCCATCAACAGTTTCTTGGGAATACATCAATGTCCCCTGATCGATGGACCCTTTCAAGTGTTCGACCTCAACACATTTATTCACACTTGTTAGTTTGCACTCTAGTACCTTGATTCCCATTTTCATTATCGGTGGGTAATCTCGCATCTGTTAACGGTATACATTAATGACCGGTAATCAGACGATGGACTACTATGTTCGGCCTCGACACCTCTATTCGCATAGTAGGACATGTACTCGTAGCGGTTTGTGTAGAAGAATTTATAGATTGGTGGCATCTCTTATATGCTACCTCCTTGATCATGCCAGTGTTCATGAGATTTCAGCTCTCGTGACTTGATTCCAGTATATGTCAGATATTTCCAGCCACTATGGAGATCTTGATCTATTGTATATCTTGAGCCATTTTGGAGATCATGGTTCTTTGTATATCTTCATCATGGAGATTCTGATCTATGTATATTGTACATGGTGATGACCACATATGTGATATCATGTATCATGCCTATTCATGGCCATTGTACTCTTATGTATCCGGGATTTCTATATGTATTTGCAGTTGTATGCAGAGTTGTATTATTGTACTATGCTGATTGGGTGGCTGGTCTTCCATTTGGGATCCTTCATCACTCCACTTCTGGGATGGACTTATAATGTATTTCGGCCATCGTATGACCCCTCTGACCTCACACATTAGGGGGAATCTGTTACAGCGGATTTCACCACTCTAGGTGAATCACACTTTGTATGGCCTTCCCCTGTCCCGCTGCAGACTCCTTAGACCCTATGGACCAATTTTTGTCCTTTGATGTTTCCTTGATCATCCCTAAAAACATATGAAAAATGATATACGCGACTTTTAAACCTATAAGCACGTATATACGCGGGTTTAACCACTAAAACTGTGTACATCGGGATGTGTGCATAATCCAAATCCTTTTGGAGTTTTCCTTGACATGGATCTGACTCATTTGACTCCTGGACTTCCCTATGCCTTGATATCACTCGGATTCGACCTTTCATTACCCCTTTGAAAAGCTATATAAGGAACCCCTTGGTACATTGAAGGCATAAGAGAGAATTGAGAGCAAAGAAACTATAGTCCATTGTTGCTGGAACTTATGCTTGAGCTTGCATCCCTTTGTCCCTTGGAGCACTAGTGTGTTCTTCCCAGGATTTCCTTTTGCTTATGAGCTTTCTATTGAGAGATGGAGGGTTGAGGTGGTGGAGGCCCAAGTGGGGGATTCAGTTTCTCTGGTTCGCAGACGTGCCGTTAGAGGTTGTACCTTGCAACCTCTGATTTATATTAATAGAAATATCTTTTCCTGTCCAATAATGTGTGTTTGAATGAATATTTTATCCATGGGATTATGTCAAATGCTTGTACATTATTGATTATATATTCTAGAATAGATCTAACACCATGATATATAGAATGCTTGTATTGTTTACTTGTTGTTGAGGAAATAACAGATCAATTCAAGCTGAAGATTGGAAAGATCAACGAGGATCTACTTCAACCATATGGAATAAGGTACGAGGTCTGATCCTTTAGTGTTAGGCATTTAATTTCTATTGCATTTTGGAAAGGATTGATTTCTGGAGTCAAGCTATCGGTTGTGGTACCCCAAGCCATAGGAATTTCTCTCTGTAATAGGATGATGAGGACAAAAAACAAGTTAACTTCACCTAGTCAAACTTTCCCAATTGCCTTAAAACTCAGAAAAAGCAGGCAATAAAGCAGAAAAAGAAGACATGTGCTAGGAAGGCCAAGAATAAAGTAGATTTGATTCCAAGTGGTTTCCCAAGCACTCCATGACTCAAATTTAGCAAGTTTGACCACTTTGGATGTGTGGAGGACAACTTGCATAAGGTGGAATATGGAAACTAGGAAAATAAGACAAAAAATGGATTAATTAATGTCTAAGGTAGATAACTATGGGTTGATTAATCTAACACCCCCCCTTAAGCCTGACTTATGAGTAAAATATCAAAAAATTATAGGGCCTAGCAATAAGGCTTAGTCACCCTTTACATACTGCATGTCCATTTAACCAAGGAAAGAGGCAAAAAACCAGTGGGAAAAATCCTCCCTTAAACATGGACAGTAAAACAAAATTTGAAAATCATCACTCATGCTTCATAACATGATCAGCAATCCCCAACAGTGATTTGAGATCGCTGAATGTCTTCTCACAAAAAACTTTGGTGAAGATATATGCTACTTGTTCTAAAGATGAATAGAAGCGTAGGAGAATGGTGCCATCATGCACAAGCTATCTGATGTAGTGCATATGGATCTCAATGTGTTTGGTTCGCTGTCTCTGAACTGGATCATTATAGATTTGAATGGTATTCTAATTATCACAATAGATAGTAGTTGAATATTCTGATTCGAAGCCACATTCACCAAGTAACCCCTGCAACCATAAACATTGAGTTGTTGCATTTACAACTCCTCTGTACTCTGCTTCTGTAGATGAGAGTGCGATGGCACTCTGTTTCTTGCTTGACCAACTGATTGGTCCTTCAGCAAGCATGAACACATGTCCTAATGTTGACTTTTGATCTGTGTTGTCACCTTCCCAATCACTGTCAGTAAACCCAATCAAATCAAGATCAGATTTAGCTTTGTAGAAGACCCCATGAGTCCTTGTTCCCTAAACAAAGTTAAGGATACTTTTGGCTGCTCTCCATTGGATCTCATGAGGCTGATCCATGTATCTTGAAGCCACACTTAATGCATAAGAAATATCAGGTCGATTATGTGTAAGATACAACAAACATCCAATCAATTTCCTATACAGTGTATTGTTTACCATAGGTGAAGAATTAGCTTGTTCAAGCTTAACTCCTGAAAGGAAGGGAGTCTTGCTTGGATTGCAATCCTTCATGTTGAATTTATTCAGCAAATCCAAGGCATACTTGGACTGATTCACTTTTATTCCATATTTTGTTTGAGCAATCTCGAGCCCCAAGAATTGGCTCAATAAGCCCAAATCAGTCATTGAGAAGGCATGGTTCATTGCATCCTTCAAGGAAGCAATTTCATCCTTTGAGCTTCCTATAATGAGAAGGTCATCAACATACAAAAAAATGATCATTAATGAACCATGAATCAGATTCAAATAGACATTTTGATCTAACTTGCATCAAAAAAAATTCAGTGATAGCAGAAAGCTATCAATCTTGACATACCAAACCTTGGGGGCTTGCTTAAGCCCATACAATGGATTCCTTAGCCTGCACACAAGAGATGGATTAGTAGAAAATCATTGAGGCTGATGCATGTAAATATATTCAGTGATATCTCCATTTAGGAAAGCACACTTTACATCCATGTGATGTACCTCCCACTGCTTTGAAGCTGCAATGGCTAAGGCTAGCCTGATGGAGTCCATCTTTGCCACTGGTGCAAAGGTCTCATTGTAGTCTATGCCATGTACTTGTGAGTAGCCCTTGGATACCAATATGGCCCTGTATTTCAAATTTGAACCATCAGCAGCAAATTTGTTTTTGTAAACCCACTTACACTGAACTAGCTTCCTCCCTGGCGGAAGATCAACCAGCTCCCAAGTGTTGTTCTTCTGGAGTGAGCTGAACTTTTCTTTCATGGATGTTTGCCATATTGGATCATTTGCTGCATATTCATATGTATGTGGGTCTGATTCAACCATCAGATAGAATTTCTCTGCAAACATAGGATCTTTCATGCACAGAGCACTCTCAAACTGAGATATAGTCCTCCTAGGATCATTAGGATTTCCAGCTAGTTCTCCAGCTGCATGAATGGTCTTCGCTGCCCATTTTGGTCTTGTAGGAATGTTAAGATATGAAATTAAATCATCATTATTAGAAATATCAGAATCAGCAAGTTCAACTATCTCCTCACTTACATTCAAAGGTTCTAATGGTGAAGAGGATTCTCCAACTTCCATTGCTGCTAGGGGCTCTTCTTGGAACTGAACACACCTTTCAATGAAGGATTTGTTTGTGCTCAAATTGATCAGCTTGTACCCTTTTGAATATTTATAGTACCCAACAAATAGACACTCTTGGATTTGGGAATGCAAAGCCTTCCTCTTTTCTGTTGGAATTCTAGCCCAAGCCCTTGAGCCAAAAATCCTGAAATGGGTCACATCTGACTTGTGCCCACTCCATGCTTCGAAAGGAGTCATACCATGAAGATATTTATGAGGAACCCTATTCTGGATATAGGCTGCACATTTTATAGCTTCGGCCCAAAACTTTGGTGGCAAAGTCTTAGCCTCCATCATGCATGTTGCCATCTCTTTCAGTGATATGTTCTTCCTCTTAGAAACACTATTTTGCTGTGGTGTGTAAGGGATAGAATGTTGCATCTGAATACGTGCATCTACACAATATTGAATGGACTCATACTTGACATACTCACCACCATTGTCAGATCTGAGGACCTTGAGTTTCCTCCTAGACTGGTTTTCAACCAAATCCTTAAAGACTTTGAAGAGGCCAAAAACTTCAGACTTGTGTTTTAGGAAGTAAAGCTAGCAATACCTGGAAAAGTCATCTATGAATGTCAATGCATATTTGTCCTGACTCATTGACATATGAAGAAATGGGCCAGCAACATCATTGTGGATCAACTCAAGAGGTGCAGAGGTTCTCTCATGAATAGCTTTCTCAAATTTATGCTCTGGGTGTTTTCCTAAGATGCAACCTTGATAGAATCCTTTGGAAAACTTAATCTTTGGTAACCCTATGACCATTTCTTTTTCACTAAGATCAGAAAGATACTTGTAATTGAGGTGGCCAAATATTTCATGCCAAATATTGCTTGCTTCATTAGCATGAATCATAAGAGCAGAGGGGTTTCATTAGGGTAGGAAGTGTGAGAACATGTATACCTTCGAAGTGTGATTTGCAACACCTTTTGCAATGAATTTACCACTTGAGATCTCTGTGATCTCAACTTCATCAGGGGAGAATATGAACTTCTTTGGAGACCTTGCGTGGGTCATATGATACACTGATAAGAGGTTAGAGGCAAGACCTAGAACATACAACACATTGCTAAACTTACCATGGTCAAGATCAATCCTCCCTTTGGCCAAAATTTCAGTGAGAGAGTCATCTCCTAGTACAATTGGTGGACCTTTCGACATGTCAAGTGAGGTGAATGTCTCCTTGGTCGAAACCATATGTCTTGAATCTCCAGAATCAATGATGAAACTAGGTGAGCTTGATGTGCCAGCAACCAATGCATGAACTCTCTCTCTGTCTTCTGAATTTGATCCTCCTTCCCTCTTCTTTGAGCTGTCAGGAAGGGAGATGCCATTCTTCTCCAGGAGTTGGGTTAGCATGTCAATTTGATTCTTCATGTAGGAGCTTTCAGGATGATTTCCCTTACTACAGTATGCACTCTTGCTCATTTCTCCTTTGTTCTTCTTCTTCTGGCAGTTCTTCTTGGAGCTTTTGGGCTCCTTTGGAGACTTGTTCTTGTCTCTCTTTTGCTCAGGTGGCTTCTTATCTTTCTTCTTTCCTTTTGAATCCACCCTCGAATCTCCAGCAACTAGAGATTGGTCTTTGGAAGTTTTGATGGTTCCCATCATCACCATTTTATCTTGTTCTTGTGTGAGAGATTCCATGAAATCTGCAAGGCTAGGCATTTTCCAGGTGTTAACACACCTATTTAGCAGGAGGATGAAAAGACCATCAGGAGGGAGAAACAATAGTGGTTTGTCAAACTTTGGTTAAAAGGTATGATATAAGAATACGATGGGAAATGAAAAATGATGAAGTGTCAAAATATCTAATGGTGCGGAGTAAAGAGCCAGAGATCAACGGTTTACACTGTATCCGCTCTCCAAAGGTGCAAGGAAGATAAATTATATCTGGGCGTTTAATAAGATACATAGATCAACGGCTGTTGATTCGGCTTGAAGAGATCCATGGCCCGTATCAGTTCCGCTTTATGAACATGCACAATGGTTAAAACAATGGAGCCTAGTGGAATTAGGTACATGCCACCTAATCTGATGGCTAGAAAATCATGGTCGATTGCATCTACGGCTATGGAGGATTCCGGAGCACAAAGTTACGCGGGGGATAATTTCGGGAAGCCCAGCGGAATTAGATATGTGTCATCTAATCCGATGGTGGGTAAACACATGTATATCACATCAATGGCCGAGGATGATTCCGGAGCTCAGACTTGCACGGTAGATAAGGCCCAAGCGCTTGGCGGAATCAGGTACGTGTCTTTCAATCTGACGATAGGAAATAAGAGTCGATTTCATCGACGGTTGGAGATGACTCTGGAATGGAGACTTGCACGAAGGTTATGACCAGAGACCCCGGGCGGAATTAATTATGTGGCGCTTAATCTGACGGTTAAAAATCAAAGGCGATGTGGATCAACGGTTACAAATGAGTCCGGAGTGTGGAAACGCATGGCAGATAGAGGTAGAAGGTGGTCATGGAATATAAACCGCTGTCCACGCGTCGAATTGTGGCATACTCCGGAGGATAAAATGGTTTCATGCAAACCGCCAAGGGAGCGCTCCGGAGTGGGGCCTTATAAAAGGAAGGTTGACTTGTCCGGTGGGTATTTTGTTGATTGGCTCTGGTGGGTGAAAAGGACATGTGGGTTCGTCAACCTGCGACTATCATTTTCAAACATACCACCACGTATAACAGGTAAGGCCTAAGCTCTCATAATCCATCCGTCTGTTTGCTGTTTATCAACTGAATTATGGATAAAGAGGAGGAATTACAGACTAGTCATGTTATAGATGAAAAAGAGGAATATTTGGTCGACAAAGATAGAGGTGTATGTGACCCCTTACTATCTGTAGGAAGTGTGTCCGTTAGTAAGGAAAGATTGTGGTATTACAACTCGCAGGGGAATGATGTATTGAATGTATGCAAATCCTTCCTATATTACTTTGCTCTTGAACAAATCCTCCATTTCCTGGAATTTGCAGAGTGGTGTGCTGTTAACTACTCTCCGTCTCAGAGAATTATCGTCAGTCAGTCCATGTCCCGAATTATTTGTAAAGTCAATGCTACAATCATCCGTGAGAACCTCAGTTTACCTGAAAATTACCCGGATAGTCGTGAGGTAGTAAATGAGTCAATCCTTGCTGAATTTTACAAGAAGTGTGAGACTGAAACCCATTGCCAATTCCTGTCAAGTGTTCTAAAATATGGTCAATCGTTAGATGGATTTTCCTTACCTTACCCTGTACGTATTTTTAAAAGTGAATTCCAATTAGTTATTTCTTTGGTTTGTCAAATATTAGGCCTGGATGATGATTGCTGAGTGGGCGAGGTCATCCTTGGTTTTTTATTGAGAATAAGTTCCTTAGGATCTGAGTCTCAGTCAATTCCGGTGTTTAGTCTAGATGAGTACCTGGCTGAAGCAATCCATCTTCAGCTAAGCAAGTTTCCAAAGGTTCGATTTTTTAGATTTCAGACCTACTTGTTCAATATGTTGTTATGCTCCAATGTCACTGAACTTCAGTTTTTAAATACTGTTTGTTCTTCTGATTTGCCAAAGAAAATCAACATGTTCGAATATTCCAATTCGATTATGTCGGAAGTGTATAAAATGTTGTTTGATGAAGAATTGCCTCGTGTTTTGAATGAGATGAAGTGTTTGATGCAGTCCTCACCCGAGGACCGAATTGGAGACTGGTTCCTTCATAAAGACTCCACTGTGTTAAGAGTACATGGTTTTACAGGACATCCTTATAAGTTACCTGCCTTCTTAACCCCAAGGATTTTTGCTCTGGAATTCATGAGACAAAGGCTACAGTCTGAAGAGGAGCATTTTGGGGCTTTCGAAAAGTCTTCAAATATTAAATTCCCCCTGAAGGTCAGTTCTTTCATCTTCAAAAGTAAAGGTGCTTTAGTATTCATAGAGAAATTACTGGAGAGTATGGATTTCCAAAAGGAACCGAAGATAAATTACGATCCCCACCATGTAATATCATTGAGGAAACATGCCAACAAGAATAAGCCTTTTGATCATCAGTCTATTGAGGGGTTGGCTGAAACAACAAATTTATTGCAGTTTACTGAGATATCAAAGTCTGATGAAGATGCCCATACTGTACCTGTCACAGCATCCCAAACAGCAGAAGGTACTAGTATTGTGATTAAGAGAAGTATATCTGAAATCGAAAGTATGGAGATTGACGAAGATGGTTCACATAAAAAAGCAAAGTTGTTTCAAGGTGGTGAAATTTCAAATGAGGAGATTTCTGATGGTTTCAAAAAGGTTTCTCTAATTCCAATGAAGGCAGTGCAAGTAAATCAGTTTTCTTTTAAAAATATAGATGGTTCAGAACCAAGCCCGATCTTTAAGTCAAGAGAGGAACTCAAGACTAGCTACATGGAGAAAAGAAAGTAGTCTCTGGAGGAGACGAGGAATTTGATGCCACGAGTAAGAAGTTTGCACAGTCCAAAAACTTCTCTATTTTCTACTAGAGATGCTGAAAGAAATACATTCAAGCTAGCCATGGTAAACGACAAAAAGATGTCAGAAATGGAGATCAGGTTGGATTAGATCAGTATACCAGATAAGATACAACTTCATAAACAAACCATTGATATCATTTAATCAGATTTGTTACAGGCCATGATAAGAATAAACAAATTGCAAAGTCCGATAGATAAGTTAGAGATCCAGCTAAAACATGAAAGAGTCGAGAATAAGGAAAATGCCATCCATATCAAAAAGCTTCAAACAGATATTGTCAGTTCAGATAACACCCAGGAAGTCAGGAGAATGCTAGAAGAAAAAGACAACGCTGTCCAAGTGTTGAGGAAAAAATTGAAAATCCCAGGTTCTGAACATGTTCAGTCCTCTGAGTTATTGGCTTTGCAGGAAGAAAAAGACAAGATCCATCAAGAGATGATGGAGTATAAAGGGAGAGCTGTTGAGTTACAGGAAGAAAAGGACAGGTGGGAAGGCGAAAGAAATGAGCTGTTATCTCAAATTTCCTTGATGAAAAAGGATCAAATTGATGAGAAGGAAATTATGGAGGAGTTAATGAGTTAGACTCCCACAGGTGAAGACTTGTCCATTGTGAATATCGAGAAACCGTTGGATGATTTTTCTGTAGATGATCTGCTGGTGCCTATGTCCCAAGTTAGTCTCAAAGATGAAGAAATCAAAGAACTAAAGACAGAAAATGCAAAGATCAAGTCTGAACTTGCCAAAGTGAATGAAAATAAAAACAAAATACTACAAGATAGAAACTAGTTGCAGAAAAAGTTCAATGAATTGAAGGAGAAAAGCATTGGTAAAGGTCCCCTGCAAGGAGCAAAACACATTATTTGGGACACGTTGTCTATTGAAATTACCAAATTCAGGAATTATCTGAATTTTATTGATGATCAGAATATTTTGATCAATTTGGCCCACCAAAGATTAAAGCTAGTGAATGAACACATGGGAAAAAGACCTTTCACCACAGCTCAAAATGCATTGAACTTTTTAAATTCATTGACTTATCAAAAATTACATGATTTAGGGATAAAATACAGGATATCCATAGTACTGTGGGCTAAGAAATTTATCCACAAACATCATTTAATGAAGACGGTCTAGGACAGAACAGATGAAATGGTTACACAGGTCAATAACTTCAAGCAGGAATTCAAGGAGATTTTTGAGGATGGCCTACCTTCCTTTTGGGACGAGGAGGGACGGATGTTCTCTCAGGAGCATTATCACAGCTTGCTAGTTCAGAATCACATGGACCACTCTAAGTTCAATGATTTGGAAAAGAGCCTAACAGGAAAGACTATTGTGGATAAGTTAACAGAGGATTTCGAAATTCTACAGAAGTTCGCAATTATTAGAATCAGATTGCCCAAGATGTCCTATGAAGCGTACATGGAGCTTGAAGTATCAATCCGAGAGATGATGGAGTGTGACACCCCAAACATAGAACAATGGAAAGCTGTGGAGAGATTCGGGAATACCAAATACATCTTGCATGCATAGAGACAGGTGTTGTGCAATAAGGAGCTGACTGGATGAAGACATGGAGCTGACCGGATGAAGACGTTTTACCAAGCTGATTTTTACTTTATGATCTGTTAGGATTGGAGCAGTAATTTATTCCTAGAAGTTAGGGATTTAGTTACAAGACTCTAAATTAATCCGATCATTCAGTTGTGAAATCTTCTTGGAAGATCTATTATTTTTTGTATATATTGGCATCTTTTTTATGAGATGAGGGTTGGAACCCATCGTGTTGTGGAATAATTTTGGAGAACATATCTATTTTTGAATAACAAAGTGAATGCATGAAGGTTTATCAGAGATTCCTGTATCATTGATATTACAGTCTGTGCCTCTTTCTTTATGTGATTGTATTTTCCCAGTGTAACACTTCTTTTTGTTTCTTCTTCGTATCTGAAATACAGCGTTGGGTGATTAGAATTCATATGTTTATGCTCTGGTCATCATTTCAGATATTTTATACATTTTCTGCTAAAGTTAACATAGAATTCGTCTTTGATTCTCTGTGTTAATGGGTTTTTTACTCATCTCTTCTGTTTCACCTGGATTAAATTGAACGACTGTGATGATGTGATTATCTTGCCTTTGATGAATCCCATGTACATGTCTTTGTGATATCTTTATACGTATGTGAATCCACACCCAATGGTTATGTGATTGTTTCAGCCATACATACCAACCCTTAAATGTTGTTTTATATATGGTCCTGATTAAATCTTTATTGAGAGATCCCTCTCTAGAAGAAAATACCAGTTTCTTTCTAAAGTGGTTTTTGCTGTTACCTTGGAGTTTACCTTTTACAACCTGGGTACATTCTAAGTGCTAACAAACTGGCGCCGTTGCCGGGGAACGAATGAGCATATCTTCCCTGAGAGAACGACAAAGTTGAAGAAATATTTATGTGGGCAAACAAGAATTTTATCAAGAAGAAGGTTGTATATTTGCCTTGGCGAATCCACTGTGAAACTTGTTCAGAACTTAAGGAGTCATTCTGGCTTCGAGAATACATACGCGAGGTAACTCTGATACCGAAATTTTGAAAAGTTTTGAAGACCAAGAAAAGTTATTTAAGAAGAAAAATAAAGAAAATTTAGGTTTTCCTTTGTTTGGTGCATCATCGTCCCAAGATTCCCATATTGATCCAGGATGGGAAGTTAACGTTGGAAAGAATTGTTGAGAACCAAGTCTGAATCTGACCTTAAAGATACTGAGTTTAATCCCCGTAGATTAGAATCTTACTTGTTAGATTCCCTTTGGAGAGATTTGCAACAAACCACAAAGGCTGAAACATCTACCTCTCAGAATACTCAAACCTCTTCAAACCCTGCGATTCCACCTAGACCAATGGCAGCCATATTTGCTCCCTTGCGTCTCCCTGCTGTATTACATGATCTTCCTCAAAATTATTCTTAGAGAATTTCTTTATTTGATGGAGAGGGTGATATAACCATGAAACAACATGTTGCCAAGTTTGAATATTTTATTGACTTAGAAGAAGTTGATTATCCTGATGTCAAAATGTGGTTATTTTCCCAAAGTTTGTCAGGTGAGGCAAAGAAGTGGTTTAAAAACTTACCAAATGGGTCTATAGTAAATTTTTAGGCCTTCCAAAATGCTTTCCTGGACAGGTGGGATAATAAACAGAATCCTTTGCAGCTTTTATCTCAGTATAACAGTCTCAAAAAAGGGGGTTTTGAATCTGTTCATGAATTTTCTAGCAGATTCATGAGGGCTTACAACTCTATTCCGGAAGATATAAAACTTTCTCCTGCAGCTGCCAAACTACATTATGCTGGGGCTTTTGATAATGATTTTGAATTCTCATTGCGGGAGAGGAAATCAGCAACTCTTGCTGCCATGTTTACTGATGCTCTAGAAGTGGAAGCTAACATGATGGCGAGTGGAAAAATGAAGCATAGGGATTTGGAAAGGAGGAGAAAAGAAGAGAATTTACCTTCTACTTCATCCTCTTCTGCTGATGCTAAATTTGAAATGATGTTAAAAACCATGGATAAGTTGATGGATAGATTAACTATGGATACTAGGCCTTTCAACAGAGAGCAAGGGGATCCCCAAATCAGGAATCCAAATTTTAGAAGACCAAATCCCCCTGTTCCTCCCCAAAATAGACAGAGAGACCAAAGAAATCCAAGAAACCAAGAAGAACAACCCATCCGTCCACCTTTCCCTGAAAATTATGTTGCTGATGAAGAAGATCCCCCTGAAAATGAGATTCATCTATTTGGAGAACAGGATTCAGAGATATATCTTACTGAAGAGGAGCATAACATGTTTGAACATGAGGGTGGAAATGAAGAAATTGAAAAGGAGAACGAGTTGTATCAAAGAGGATATTTACATGCTATGGATGATGTGCAGAGGAAAATTAGATTGAGGAACAGGGATATCCCCATAAATAAAGGGAAGGCAAACCCAAATCAGCCTTCCTCTAGTTCTTTGAATGTGGAAAAAGGAAAAGAAATACAAAAAGAGCCTTTTGTAAATAAAGAAGTTGAAAATGATGTACAAAGGGATAAAATAATAAAGAAGGCGACTCCGGTTGATGTGGAAAAGATTAGTGTTGGTTTTAATTCACAGAATGAGCTTTCAAAGCTAAAAATATCTGTTCCGTTTAATGAATTGTTGAGAAATATTGAATACAGGGATACCATCACAAAAATGGTCAAAAATCAAGGACAATGGCAGTCCGACATTTTAGAACTAAATGATGACAATCCAGCTATTTCATTTGGACCAAAAGTTGAGAATATGGAAGGTGAAGAAGGTACTCCTTTCTATTTAAGCCTAAATGTGCATGACAAAGTGGTCCATAATGCTATGTTGGATTCTGGGGCATCACACAATCTAATGCCCAAAGGAGTGGTAGAAAGTCTGGGATTGTAGGTGACAAGGCCTTATAAAGATTTGTATTCTTTTGATTCTAAAAGAGTGAAATGCCTTGGATTAATCAAAGACATGGTGGTAACCCTAAACAAATTGCCTTCTAAAACTATAGTTATGGATGTGGTAGTGGCATATATCCCACCAAAGTTCTGGGTATTGCTGTCAAGGTGCTGGACTTCCAAATTGAAAGGTAGTTTGCAGATGGATATGTCATATGCCACGATTCCTGTTCAGGATGGGAACATAAGAATATATAGTGAAAAAAGAACTCCATATGTAGTAAGCAGTCAAGACAAACCTGAAATTCATCACATTTATGCTGTTGATACCGATT
Source organism: Pseudotsuga menziesii (assembly GCA_001517045.1). Lineage (NCBI taxonomy): Eukaryota > Viridiplantae > Streptophyta > Pinopsida > Pinales > Pinaceae > Pseudotsuga > Pseudotsuga menziesii. The sequence continues at coordinate 41,395 of LPNX010242871.1, read as the reverse complement.
TGGGGTCCTCTATTTTCTTCAATGATGTTGTTCCACATGATGTAGAAGAGGCTTTGCAGAAGAAGTCTGAAGAAAATAAGGAAAAGGAAGTGATAGGACAGGATGCTTTGGAAGCAAAGCAAAAAAGAGAAGGACAATGGATTATGTACTTTGATGGATCTGCTGTCAAAGTAGGTGCTGGAGCAGGAGTATACATAATCTCTCTCATTCAGGGTGAATTCAAAGCCCTATCATACAAGTTGACATTTGAGTGTACAAATAATGTGGCAGAATATGAAGCTCTATTATTGGGATTGCATGCTTTGAAGGACTTAGGATCTCAGAAGATAAATATCTTAGGAGACTTTGAGTTGGTAATAAATCAAATCAATGAAAGCTATCAAACCAGGCACCCTTGAATGAGGGCTTACAGAAATGAAGTGTGGGATATGCTTGGTAATTTCTTTACGGAGCATACAATTCAGGTGATTCCTAGACATGAAAATTTGGTAGCTGATTCTTTAGCTGTAGCCGCTGGAAAATTTGAAACACCTATCGCTGGTCAGAGGGAATACTGGGTGGAAATTGTGAATAGACCATCTATTCCTGACAACTCTAAATATTGGCAAGTCTTCGAGGACGATATGCAGATCCGAAGATTCCTGGAACTCTCAGAAGAATTTGCGAATACTCCTATTGACACTAAGAATGGCAATGACGAGAGCACTCAAGAGGATGAAGAGCTTGAAGAGGAAGAGAAGGGCAGTAAAAAATTGAAAGGGACCTTAGGAGGTAAGGATATCATCCAGTTGAAAAATAATTCCATACTAAGAGGATTAATCCCTTTAGAAAAGCTTTTTGATCAAAATGATGTGGCTAAAAATCCAAAAGTGAAGCCCGTTGATGATGCTATCGAGGACCAGAATATTTGTACCAAAGAAAATCCTAAGACTGTGAAGTTGTCCAAGAAATTACCTGAAAAAGAAAAATAAGAGTATGTAAAATTAATGAAAAAGTATACTGATGTCTTTTCCTGGAGCTATGAGGACCTCAAAGAGTATGATACTTCAATCATACAACATACCATTCCTATAAATCTTGGGGAAAGGCATTTTAAACAGAAGCTCAGAAGAATAAATCCAAAGCTGCTACCTATTATTGAGAAAGAAATCAAGAAGCTATTTGATGCTAAGATCATTGTAACGCTGAGGTTTTCAAGATGGGTTGCAAACTTAGTTCCTGTCAGAAAAAAGAATGGAGAGATTATATTGTGCATAGATTTCCGTAATTTGAATAAAGTCTCCATGAAAGATAACTATCCTCTACCCAAGATGGATCAAATACTACAGCAGGTGGTGGGAGCTGAAATAATTTCAATGCTGGATGGCTTTTCCGGGTATAATCAGATCGAGGTATTACCTGAAGATCAGGAGAAGACTGCTTTTACTACGCCTTGGGGCACCTTTATGTATGCAAAGATGCCTTTTGGTTTGATGAATGTGGGGGCCACTTTTCAGCGAGCTATGGATATCGATTTTGCAGGGGAAGTTGGAAATTTTGTGGTGATCTACATGGATGATATCACAGTTTACTCGAAGTCTGACAGGGAGCATCTACATCATCTGGAGAAAGTGTTCATGAAATGCAGAAAGTTTAGTATATCATTGAATCCCAAGAAGTCAAATTTTGCTCTAGAAGAAGGAAAGCTGCTGGGCCATATAATATCAAAAGATGGCATAAAGATTGATCCTGAGAGGGTAAGTGCAATTTTGAAGGTAGGAGAGCCTAGAAGCAAAAAGGAAATACAGTCTTTCTTGGGGCAAGTGAATTTTCTAAGAAGGTTTGTACCCAGTTTTGCTGAGATCCTAATGAACATCACCAATATGTTGAAAAAGAGGCATGAAATAAAATGGAATGCTGAAGCTAGACAGTCCTTTTGGGAAATCAAGAAGGCAATTTCAGAGGCTCCTGAGTTAGTGAGCCCAGATTTTACTAAAGATTTTTCAGTGTTTTCATATGCTTCAGAATATACTCTAGCAGCTGTTTTACTGCAGAAAAATGATGAGAATCTGGAATAGCCCATAGCATTCTTTAGCAAGATGTTGAGAGATGGTGAATTGAAATATGACATTATGGAGAAACAAGCCTATGCTTTAATTAAAGCATTGAAAGATTTCAGAATATATATTTTACATTCACATATAATTTCCCATGTTCCATCTACTGTAGTAAAAGGAATCCTGACTCAACCGGGTCCCAAAGGCAGAAGAGCAAAATGGATTGCTACATTGTTGGAGTATGATATTGAAATAAAGCCTACTAAATTGATTAAAGGGCAAGGATTAGCTAAAATGATGGCTAATTCCAATTGTGAAGCTTTGCAAATTAATTTCCTGTCTCATCAAGCTGATCGGTTGGATACAGAGATAGAAGTAATGGTTGATTTTGTGGCATCTCCATGGTATTCTGATATTGTATATGTCCTCCGTAATTTGCAAGCACCAGAAGGATTAAGTAAATCAAGAGCGAGATCTGTAAAGCTAAAATCTGCTAAATTCTATATCATAAATCGGTATCTTTATTGGAAAGACCCTGGAGGAGTGTTGCTGAATTGTCTTTTGGAAGATGAGGCTCAGCAAATTACCAAAGAATTTCATCAGGGAGACTGTGGCGGACATCATTCTTGGAAGGTGACTGCAAACAAAATCCTAAGAGCTGGTTATTATTGGCCTACATTATTTTTAGATGTGTACAAAGAAATCAGCAAATGTCATCAATGTCAAATTTTTGATGGTAAGAGAAAAGTATTTCCTCTTCCTTTGAATCCAATAACAGTTGAAGCTCCTTTCCAGTAGTGGGGTTTGGATTTTATTGGTGAAATAAACCCCAACTCATCGGGTCAACACAAGTGGATTTTGACAACCACAGACTATTTCACTAAATGGATAGAAGCAATTCCTACCAGGAGGGCCTCTGAAAATGTGATCATGGATTTTCTTGAAGAAAACATATTGGCTCGATTTGGGTGCCCCAAAAGGATAGTAACAGATAATGTGGCTGATTTAAAATTCAGGAAAATGATTAATTTTTGTCATAAATATCACATAAGTCTCAATCATTCAACTGCCTATTATCCTCAAGGAAATGGGTTAGCTGAATCTTCAAATAAGAGCTTAGTAAGGATCATCAAGAAGCTGTTGGAGGATAATAAGAGGTCCTGGCACTCCAAACTAAAATATGCTCTATGGGCCGACAGGATTAGCACTAAAAGAGAAATCGGTCTCCATTCCAACTGGTGTATGGGGCTGAAGTGGTTTTTCCAGCATCATTAGGGGTACCGGTTATGAGATATTTCCAAGATTAGCAAGAAGAATCAAATCACATACAACGAAGGATAAATCAGATTATTGAGCTGGAAGAACGAAGAAATAAGGCTTATGAAAAAGTACAGTCACATCAGGAGAAAATGAAAAATACCTTTGACAGAAGAATTAAGGAAGAACAGTTTCAAATTGATGACCTGGTTTTAAAGTGGGATGCTCCTAATGAAGACAAGCATGGAAAATTTGATCCTGTGTGGGTAGGACCTTACGTTGTGGCTGGATACAGAGGGAAAAATGCATTTCTGCTGGAATATACAAATGGGGTTCTTTTGGAAAGCAACCCTGTAAATGGACGGTATCTGAAACACTATCTATCCTGATGGAGAAGGTGAAATTTGTATCATAGACTGTACATATTTATTTTTCTTTAGAAGTTAATATGAATTTTAAGCCGAGTGTTTTTGAAGCTCGCAGTGAAATCCCTAAGATTCAGGAGGCATACCATTCCTTTTCTAAAAATACATAAAAATGATATATCTATGAAAAGCAAGAGATGAGTTTTATACAAGTTATTATGCAAAATCAGAAGAAGGCACCTGGTCTACGAGTTCTTTGATACCTCACAGGGAGGATATCATCCCCAGATGGAGCCAGTTGTTAACACACCTATTTAGCAGGAGGATGAAAAGACCATCAGGAGGGAGAAACAATAGTGGTTTGTCAAACTTTGGTTAAAAGGTATGATATAAGAATACGATGGGAAATGAAAAATGATGAAGTGTCAAAATATCTAATGGTGCGGAGTAAAGAGACGGAGATCAATGGTTTACACTGTGTCCGCTCTCCAAAGGTGCAAGGAAGATAAATTATATCTGGGCGTTTAATAAGATACATAGATCAACGGCTGTTGATTCGGCTTGAAGAGATCCACGGCCCGTATCAGTTCCGCTTTATGAACATGCGCAATGGTTAAAACAATGGAGCCTAGTGGAATTAGGTACATGCCACCCAATCTGACGGCTGGAAAAAAATAGTCGATTGCATCTATGGCTATGGAGGATTCCGGAGCACAAAGTTGCGCGGGGGATAATTTCGGGAAGCCCAGCGGAATTAGATATGTGTCATCTAATCCGACGGTGGGTAAACACAGGTATATCACATCAACGGCTGAGGATGATTCCGGAGCTCAGACTTGCACGGTAGATAAGGCCCAAGCACTTGGCGGAATCAGGTACGTGTCTTTCAATCTGACGGCAGGAAATAAGAGTCGATTTCATCGACGGTTGGAGATGACTCCGGAATGGAGACTTGCATGAAGGTTATGAATAGAGACCTCGGGCGGAATTAATTATGTGGCACTTAATCTGACGGTTAAAAATCAAAGGTGATGTGGATCAACGGTTACAAATGAGTTCGGAGTGTGGAAACGCACGGCAGATAGAGGTAGAAGGTGGTCGCAGAATATAAACGCTATCCACGCGTCGAATTGTGGCATACTCCAGAGGATAAAGTGTTTTCATGCAAACCGCCAAGGGAGTGCTCCAGAGTGGGGCCTTATAAAAGGAAGGTTGACTTGTCCAGTGGGTATTTTGTTGATTGGCTCCGGCGGGTGAAAAGGACATGCGGGTTTGTCAACCTGTGACTATCATTTTCAAACATACCACCACGTATAACAGGTAAGGCCTAAGCTCTCGTAATCCATCCGTCTGTTTGCTGTTTATCAACTGAATTATGGATAAAGAGGAGGAATTACAGACTAGTCATGTTATATATGACAAAGAGGAATATTTGGTCGACAGAGATAGCGGCGTATGTGACCCCTTCCTATCTATAGGAAGTGTGTCCATTAGTAAGGAAATATTGTGGTATTACAACTCGCAGGGGAATGATGTATTGAATGTATGAAAATCCTTCCTATATTACTTCGCCCTTGAACAAACCCTCCATTTCCTGAAATTTGCGGAGTGGTGTGCTGTTAACTACTCCCCATCTCAGAGAATTATCGTCAGTAATTCCATGTCCCGAATTCTTTGTAAATTCAATGCTGCAGTCATCCGTGAGAACCTCAGTTTACCTGAAAATTACCCGGATAGTCATGAGGTAGTAAATGAGTCAATCCTTGCTGAATTTTACAAGAAGTGTGAGACTGAAACCCATTGTCGATTCCTGTCAAGTGTTCTAAAAGATGGTCAATCGTTAGATGGATTTTCCTTACCTTACCCTGTACGTATTTTTAAAAGTGAAGTCCAATTAGTTATTTCTTTGGTTTGTCAAATATTAGGCCTGGATGATGATTGCCGAGTGGGCGAGGTCATCCTTGGTTTTTTATTGAGAATAAGTTCCTTAGGCTCTGAGTCTCAGTCAATTCCGGTGTTTAGTCTAGATGAGTACCTGGCTAAAGCAATCCATCTTCAGCTAAGCGAGTTTCCAAAGGTTCGGTTTTTTAGATTTCAGACCTACTTGTTCAATATGCTGTTATGCTCCAATGTCACTGAAATTCAATTTTTAAATACTGTCTGTTCTTCTCATTTGCCAAAGAAAATCAACATGTTCGAATATGCCAATTCGATTATGTCGAAAGTGTATAAAATGTTGTTTGATGAAGAATTGCCTCGTGTTTTGGACGAGATGAAGTGTTTGATGCAGTCCTCACCCGAGGACCGAATTGGAGACTGGTTCCTTCATAAAGAATCCACTGTGTTAAGAGTATATGGTTTTACAGGACATCCTTATAAGTTACCTGCCTTCCTAACCCCAAGGATTTTTGGTCTGGAATTCATGAGACAAAGGCTACAGTCTGAAGAGGAGCATTTTAAGGCTTTCCAAAAGTATTCAAATATTAAATTCCCCCTGAAGGTTGGTTCTTTCATCTTCAAAAGTAAAGGTGCCTTAGTATTCATAGAGAAATTATTGGAGAGTATGGATTTCCAAAAGGAACCGAAGATAAATTACGATCCCCACCATGTAATATCATTGAGTTAACTGGACAACAAGAATAAGCCTTTTGATCATCAGTCTATTGAGGGGTTGGTTGAAACAACAAATTTATTGCAGTTTACTGAGATATCAAAGTTTGATGAAGATGCCCATACTGTACCTGTCACAGCATCCCAAACAGCAGAAGGTACTAGTATTGTGATTAAGAGAAGTATATCTAAAATCGAAACTATGGAGATTGACAAAGATGGTTCACATAAAAAAGCAAAGTTGTTTCAAGGTGGTGAAATTTCAAATGAGGAGATTTCTGATGGTTTCAAAAAGGTTTCTCTAATTCTAATGAAGGCAGTGCAATTAAATCAGTTTTCTTTTAAAAATATAGATGGTTCAGAACCAAGCCCAATATTTAAGTCAAGGGAGGAACTCAAGACTAGCTAGATGGAGAAAAGAAAGCAGTCTCTGGAGGAGACGAGGAATTTGATGCCACGAGTAAGAAGTCTGCACAGTCCAAAAACTTCTCTAGTTTCTGCTAGAGATGCTGAAAGAAATACATTCAAGATAGCCATGGTAAATGAAAAAAAGATGTCAAAAATGGAGATCAGGTTGGATAAGATCAGTATACCAGATAAGATACAACTTCATAAACAAACCAGTGATATCATTTACTCAGATCTGTTACAGGCCATGATAAGAATAAACAAATTGCAAAGACTGATAGATAAGTTAGAGATCCAGCTAAAACATGAAAGAGTCGAGAATAAGGCAAATGCCATCCAGATCAAAAAGCTTCAAACATATATTGTCAGTTTAGATAACACCCAGGTAGTCAGGAGAATGCTAGAAGAAAAAGACAACGCTCTCCAAGTGTTGAGGAAAAAATTGAAAATCCCAGGTTCTGAACATGTTCAGTCCTCTGAGTTATTGGCTTTGTAGGAAGAAAAATACAAGATCCATCAAGAGATGTTGGAGTATAAAGGGAGAGCTATTGAGTTACAGGAAGAAAAGGACAGGTGGGAAGGTGAAAGAAATGAGCTGTTATCTCAAATTTCCTTGATGAAAAAGGATCAAATTGATGAGAAGGAAATTATGGAGGAGTTAATGAGTCAGACTCCCACAGGTGAAGACTTGTCCATTGTGAATATCGAGAAACCATTGGACGAATTTTCTGCAGATGATCTGCTAGTGCCTATGTCCCAAGTTAGTCTCAAAGATGAAGAAATCAAAGAACTAAAGACAGAAAATGCAAAGATCAAGTCTGAACTTGCCAAAGTGAATGAAAATAAAAACAAAATACTACAAGATAGAAACCAGTTGCAGAAAAAGTTCAATGAATTGAAGGAGAAAAGCATTGGTAAAGGTCCCCTGCAAGGAGCAAAACACATTATTTGGGACACGTTGTCTATTGAAATTACCAAATTCAGGAATTATCTGAATTTTATTGATGATCAGAATATTTTGATCAATTTGGCCCACCAAAGATTAAAGCTAGTGAATGAACACATGGGAAAAAGACCTTTCACCACAGCTCAAAATGCGCTGAACTTTTTAAATTCATTGACTTATCAAAAATTACATGATTTAGGGATAAAAGACAGGATATCCATAGTGCTTTGGGCTAAGAAATTTATCCACAAACATCATTTAATGAAGATGGTCTAGGATAGAACAGATGAAATGGTTACACAGGTCAATAACTTCAAGCAGGAATTCAAGGAGATTTCTGAGGATGGCCTACCTTCCTTTTGGGACGAGGAGGGACAGATTTTCTCTCAGGAGCATTATCATAGTTTGCTAGTTCAGAATCGCATGGACCACTCTAAGTTCGATGATTTGGAAAAGAGCCTAACAGGAAATACTATTGTGGATAAGTTAACAGAGGATTTCAAAATTCTACAGAAGTTCACAATTATTAGAAGCAGATTGCCCAAGATGTCCTATGAAGAGTACATGGAGCTCGAAGTATCAATCCGAGAGATGATGGAATGTGACACCCCAAACGCAGAACAATGGAAAGTTGTGGAGAGATTCAAGAAGACCAAATACATCTTGCATGCATAGAGACAGGTGTTGTACAATAAGGAGCTGACTGGATGAAGACATGGAGCTGACCGGATGAAGACGTTTTACCAAGCTGATTTTTACTTTATGATCTGTTAGGATTGGAGCAGTAATTTATTCCTAGAAGTTAGGGATTTAGTTACAAGACTCTTAATTAAGCCGATCATTCAATTGTGAAATCTTCTTGGGAGATCTATTATTTTTTGTATATATTGGCATCTTTTTTATGAGATGAGGGTTGGAACCCATCGTGTTGTGGAATAATTTTGGAGAACATATCTATTTTTGAATAACAAAGTGAATGCATGAAGGTTTATCAGATATTCCTGTATCATTGATATTACAGTCTGTGCCTCTTTCTTTATGTGATTGTATTTTCCCAGTGTAACACTTCATTTTGTTTCTTCTTCGTATCTGAAATACAACGTTGGGTGATTAGAATTCATATGTTTATGCTCTGGTCATCATTTCAGATATTTTATACATTTTCTACTAAAGTTAACATAGAATTCATCTTTGATGCTCTTTGTTAATGGGTTGTTTCCTCATCTCTTCTGTTTCACCTAGATTAAATTGAACGACTGTGATGATGTGATTATCTTGCCTTTGATGAATCCCATGTACATGTCTTTGTGATATCTTTATACGTATGTGACTCCATGCCCAATGGTTATGTGATTGTTTCAGCCATACATACCAACCCTTAAATGTTGTTTTATATATGGTCCTGATTAAATCTTTATTGAGAGATCCCTCTCTGGAAGAAAATACCAGTTTCTTTCTAAAGTGGTTTTTGCTGTTACCTTGGAGTTTACCTTTTACAACCTGGGTACATTCTGAGTGCTAACACCAGGCTTGAGCTGTCAACTTTGTGGCATATAAGGTCGATACAAACACTGAATAGTCATGGCCAAGCTTTGAGAGTATGTCCAAAACCAATTGCTCATCCTTCTTTTCGATCCCACACTATTTTAGCTACAAAACAAGTGCTTTGAACTTGGAAAAATAGAGTTGCAGGGATTCAAATCTATTGGGACTCAGGGAGATCAATTCATTTTCAATTTGATGTCCCCTCATCTCATTTGTCTTACCAAAAATATCAACAAGATTCTACCATACTTCATTTGGTGATGTTAATCCATCAAGAGTGAAAAGGAGGTCTCTAGATATGCTCAGACACAGGAGACCATAGGCCTCATCCCTCCTATTGTGCCATTTAATTTTCTCTGCAGCTGCATTGGGCTCTACTTGTGTTGCCATAGTCACTCTGTAGAGGCCTTTTATCTCTCAATTGTATCTCCATCTCTACTTTCCATTCAAAGAAGTTAAATGGAGTCAAGATGATCTTCTGAGATTGATCAATAGCTCAGAAATTGTCCCTTCAGTCAGCAGAATGCTCCCAGTCAATGATGTCGAACCTACAATAAAAAATTGGAAGGAGAGAAATTGATCTACAAAGGCTCTGATACCATGTGGAAATTGAACCCAGGTGTTAGAACAATTACACTCACAAAAATTTCCAATTACACATGCAAATTACACACAAAGGAGACTGAATATGGAGCAGAGCACTAATCTATATTGAATAAGTGTACAATAGCCAATTTTGTGAATTCATAGGCTGCCACAATAAATAATTACATTAGATATTCGAATGCATAAGGATTCCATTCGAATTCGGTCAAAAGCAGGCTTACTAAATCTAAGCAAATCCCCCATAGGTGCATAAAGCAGTTTCCAAATCTGTCTAGGAGCTCACGAATTGGAAAAATAAATTAGGTAAGCTAATAGATGGTGGAAGGACAACTCATACATGCTTTTCATAGGAGAAAAGAGTGGAGGATGATGAGGACAAAAAACAAGTTAATTTCACCTAGTCAAACTTTCCCAATTGCCTTAAAACTCAGAAAAAGCAGGCAATAAAGCAGAAAAAGCAGACATGCGCTAGGAAGGCCAGGAATAAAGCAGATTTGATTCCAAGTGGTTTCCCAAGCACTCCATGACTCAAATTTATCAATTTTTACCACTTTGGATGTGTGGAGGACAACTTGCATAAGGTGGAATATGGAAACTAGGCAAATAAGACAAAAAATGGATTAATTAATGTCTAAGGTAGCTAACTATGGGTTAATTATTCTAAAAATATCTAAGGAAGTTATGGGGTTTTCTAGATTTATGGTTTCCCCGAGGAAAAAAACTGTGTTCATTGTCTCTTGTGTTTGATTACTGTGCTTTTTTTTCTCTCAGTTAAAGATCCTAATGTTATACTAGCTTAATGTTAAAATTCCAACATGGTATCAGAGCTAACCTGAGAAGAAGACGCTGTGTAGATGTGGGAACTAGGGATTCCTACTTTGTGGATCTCTCTCCACAATTTTTCAGCAAAAGAAGGTTGGAATAACTCTCCTCCCTAGGGCGCATCTTTCTGTCGAAGCAGAATCCAATTTTGAGGTTTTTTAGTTTTGGACCTGACACTACTGCCAGAAATTAGGGCTTTTCACAGAAGAGGATTTTTTTAGTGAGCCCAGGCATAAATTGATCTCCTCCCTAAAATCAAAGTTAGGGATTAATTTCAAAGCAATTGGTTGGACAGAACTCCAGAAAAGCAAAACCCTAATCTGCTTCTAAACCAGCACTGCAGAATTTCAGCTACAAATCCAGATTCAACATCTTGAACTGGTAAGATCTAAATATTTTGTATTTCCATTTGAGGTTCTCAATTAAGATGTCTCATCATACCAAGCTTGATGAAAAGCTTGAGGGAGCTGATAACTTCTGAGCCTGGAAGTATAGGATCTCCCTGGTCCTGGAAGAGAATGAGTTGGACTCCTACATCAATGAGGAGGTTCCAGTTCCAGAGGGAGATGAGGCTAAGGCCTTACATAAGAAGAAGATGGTTATGGCAAAGAGAATCATTGCTGATTCTATCAAGGATCATCTCATACCACAGGTGTCCTCCCTAAAGACACCTAAATCTATGTTTGATTCCCTAACCAAATTGTTTGAAGGGAAGAACATAAACCGAAAGATGACTCTGAGAAACCAACTGAAGAATGTGAAGATTCAAGATGCAGAAACCATCCAGTCTTACTTTACAAAAGTTTATCAAATCAAAGAACAACTGGAAGTAGTAGATGAAGAAGTGGAAAATGCCGAGATTGTAATGACAACCTTGAATGGTCTCCCTAGATCGTGGGACTCCTTTATTCAAGGGATATGTGCCAGAAAGAAGTTAGTCAAGTTCAGCAGACTATGGGAAGAATGCTCTCAAGAAGAAGCTAGGATAGAATCTAGAGAAGAGAATATGGGAAGTGAAGATCAAACTCTCACAGTACATTCCAAGAAAACCAAAAGAAGTTCTCATCACTCCAGAGGTAAGTATTTTTCTAAAACTAACTCTAGAAAAGATTTCTCTAGAGGCAGATGTTACACTTGTGATGAAGTAGGAAACTTTGCAAAAGATTGTACTAAAAGAAAAAATAAGAAAAAGGGCAACAAGAAAGGACATCATGCTCATGCTGCAGAGGATGAAGAACCATCCAAGAAGAAAACCAGATATGAAAGTGAAGACTCTTCAAGTGATGAAGAATATGTCTTGATTTCTGCTCTCACAGGAAATATCACACATGGAAGCAATGATTGGATTATATATAGTGGGGCTTCCAAGCATATGATAGGATTCAAAGGATCCTTTGTGAAAACTTTAGAACATGAATCACCTCACAAGGTGAAGCTTGGAGATGACTACCAATATCCAATAAAAGGTAATGGGGAATCTTCTTATAAACTAGACTCTGGAAAGTCTATGAAGATGCAAGATGTATTGTTTGTACTAGGACTCAAGAAGAACCTTCTCTCCATATCTGCATTAGATGAAAAAGGCATGAGGGTTGCATTCATAGATGGGCAAGTCATCATGTGGCCAAAGGGAAAGACTATTAATGAAGCACTAGTGATTGGGGAATAAGAAGAAGGCCTATACAAATTGAAGTGCCATTCAGAACAAGCCTTGGTCCATGACACAGTAGAGACAAATGAACTTTGGGATAGAAGGCGTGCACATGTGCATTACAAAGCACTACCAATTGCAAGCAAAGCTGTTGAAGGTCTTCCAGAAATTCAAGCAAAACATGATGGGGTCTGCAAAGGATGTGTGAAAGGAAAGAATACAAAGAAGACATTTCCAAGTAGCGAAAGCAAAGCAAAAGGAATCTTGGAAATCATCCACTTTGATGTATGCGGTCCTATGTCATCAAGCTCACTAAGCGGGTATGTATACTATGTTTCTTTTATTGATGACTTTTCTAGGAAGACATGGATTTACTTCATGAAGAACAAATATGAAGTATTCAGCAAGTTCAAGGAATCCAAATCCTTGATCGAGAATCACTGCACAGACAAGAAGATCAAGACCTTTCAATTAGATAATGGCAGATAATTCACATCTAATGAATTCAAAGAGTTATGCAAAGACTCAGGGATTAAGAGGGAGTTGTCCACTCCTTATAATCCACAATAGAATGGGATTGCAGAAAGGAATAATAGAACTATCATGGAAGCTGCAAGAGCAATGCTTCATGATCAAGATATTCCTATGCATCTTTGGGCAGAAGCTTCCAGAACAATGGTGTATGTACAGAACCGTACTCCATATAGAGTACTCGAGAACAAGACTCCTAAAGAAGTCTTCCCCGGAAAGAAACCAGAAGTCAACCATCTCAGAATATTCGGCTGTCCTGTGTACATACACATTCCAAAAGAAAAGAGAAAAAAATTAGATCCTTCAGGAAAGAAGGGTATATTTGTGGGATACTCTGAAATCTTGAAGGATTATAGAATATATTTCCTAGGATACAAAAATATTGACATCAACAGGGATGTGACATTTGATGAAGACACAACTTACAACAAATCTAGAAAGAAACCTGCTGAAGAATATGAAGAAGCAGAAGCACCCAGAATTCATGATACAACCATGAATGAAGAAACTCAAGAAGAAGATCGAGACTTTGAAGAACCACAAAGACCTGTAGATCCACCTCCAAAGAAGAATCCTCATAAGAGGAAGCATACTTGGGTACGAGAACTTATTCAAGGTGTGGAAAGATATGGTGCTCTAGAAGAGAATCATAGAGAAAGAAAAAGGACTAGATCCTGCTTTGGGTATGTAGCATAACTATGTGATTTCATTGATAAATAACCTTCCAGTTATGAAGAAGAGAAAGAACGGAAAGAATGGAAAGATGATATGATTGAAGAATATCAATTGGTCATGAAGAATGATGTTTGGGATGTTGTCCCAAGACTAGAAGGGAAGTCAGTTGTAACTTCCAAATGGATTTACAAGATCAAGCATGCTGTAGACGGTAGCATAGATAAATATAAAACAAGATTTGTTGCTTGGGGTTTCTCATAGAAAGAAGGAATAGATTATGAAGAAACATTTGCACCTATAGCTAGATACACTTCCATCAGATCAGTACTTGCCCTGGCTATAGTGATGAAATGGAAGATACACCAAATGGATGTCAAGACTGCTTTCTTGAATGGTGTAGTGGGAGAGGAAGCGTATGTAGAAAAACCACTTGGTTTTGAGACACATTACAGAGAGTCTCATGTATGCATATTGAAGAAATCCCTGTACGGTTTGAAATAGGCACCCAAGACTTGGTACGGAAAAATTGACAGCTTTCTATCCAATTTGGGCTTTACCAAGAGTAAAGCAGATTCCAACCTTTACTACAAGGTTGAAGATGGCAACCCAGTGATACTCCTACTATATGTAGATGATCTGTTTGTGACAGGTATGGATGGGTTGATTGCTGATACGAAGAGAAATATTGCTGGCGGGTTTGAAATGAAGGACTTGGGTATGATGCATTATTTTATAGGTATGGAGGTGTGGCAGAGTGCAGATGGAATCTCCCTTGGACAAGGGAAGTATGCAGTAGAGATCCTGAAAAGGTTTGGGATGATGGAATGCAAGGCTATGGCCACACCTATGGAATCGAACCTGAAGCTATTGAACGATGCTTCATTAGAGTCGGTTGATGCTACGATGTATCATTAGATGATTGGGTCCTTGATGTACCTGATGAACACTAGACCAGATATTTGCTTTGCTGTGAACACCTTAAGCCAGTTCTTGACAGATCCGAGACATGTTCACTTGATTGCTGCAAAGCATATTCTGAGATACCTGAGAGGTACGGTTGATTATGGGATCAAGTACAATATGAATCAGAAGATTAACCTGGAGGGTTATGTTGATTCAGATTGGGTAGGCAGTTCCATTGATACGAAGAGAACTTCAGGATGTTGCTTCAGTATGGGATCAGGTGTGATCTCTTGGTTTAGCAAGAAGCAATCCTATGTGGCACTGAGTACAGCTGAAGCAGAGTATGTCGTAGCTTGTTCAACTAGTTGTGAGGAAGTATGGCTTAGGAAGCTATTGTATGATTTATTTGATCTCCAGTTGGATGCTACTTGTATACACTGTGACAACTAGAGTTGTGTGAAGTTGTCAGAGAACCCAATGTTCCATGACAAGTCGAAGCATATCGAGATCAAGTATCACTATATCAGGGATATGGTGCAAAGGGGAGCAGTGAAGCTCCAGTATATTATGATGAATGATCAGATAGCTAATGTGTTGACGAAGCCATTGGCTAGAGTGAAGTTTGAGTACTTCAGGGAGAAGCTTAGTGTTCTCTAGATCAAGGTCCCTTCCAAGGGGAAGTGACAAGTTTGAAAGCCATTCTGACAAGCAGGTCAGATGTAAGAGCTGAGCCATTCTATCATGGTGAGAGGATTGGTTCCTTCCATGTCAGATATGAGTGCTAAACCATTCTGATATGACTGTAGGATTGGTTCCTACATTATCAATATAAGAGCTATTTCCATTCTTGGAATGGAGCTGCCTGGTGAGCTACCAGGAATACTTGGTCTTGGACTGAGGCCATTTCTGAGATGATTGTAAGATGTAGTCTTACATGATCAGATGTGAGCGCATGGCCATTCTAATGTGATTGAGGGATGTGTTCCCACTTGATCAGATATAAGGGCTATTGCCTTTCTGACGAGTAGGTCAGATGTGAGTGCCAACCATTCTGATGTAGGATTAATTCCTACATAGATGTAAGGGCTACCGCCTTTCTGACGAGGAGGTCAGATGTGAGTGCCAACCATTATAATGTAGGATGATATCCTACATAGATGTAAGGTCTACCGCCTTTCTGATGAGTAGGTCAGATGTGGTCGGCTATTCTGATGTGACTGTAGGATAAGGTCCTACATGATCAGATGTAAGGGCTACCGCCTTTCTGACGAGGAGGTCAGATGTGAGTGTCAGCCATTATGACAAGTAGGTCAAATGTAAGGGCTATTGCCATTCTCTGAATGGAGGCACCTGGTCAGTTACTAGGAACCCTTAGTAAAGGACTGAGCACCTTTCTAACGAGTCAAGGTCAGATGTAATTGCTGTGCCTTTCTGACGAGTCAAGGTCAAATGTGAGTGCTGGCCATTCTGACGAGTAGGTCAAATGTAAGGGCTACCAAAGACCTACGAGGAGGTAGGCCTACACCCAACATGAAAAAGGGTTGGCTCTATAGAACTTCCTGTGATGAGAAGAATCGTGAGATAGCACATATGATGATGACCCAGTGATGATCCAGATCGAGCTATGATCCAGATCTAGTTATGATGTCTCCGAGATGATCCAGATCAAGTGATGACTCAGATCCAGCAGTGATGATCCAGATCGAGCTATGATCCATATCCAGTGATGATGACCTAGTGGTGATCCAGATCGAGTGATGATCCAGATCCAGTGGTGGTGATCCAGATTAAGTTATGATCCAGATCCAGTGATGGTGATCCAGATCCAGTGATGATCCATATCCAGTGATGGTGGTCCAGATCGAGTGATGATCCAGATCCAGTGATGATGATCCAGTGATGATTCAGATCAAGTATGATCCAGTGATGATGATCCAGATCGAGCGATGATCCAGATCCAGATGAAGATGACTTGAAGATGAAGAGAACTTGACGATGACCCAGATGATACAGAGAAGAAGACTTTCGCTAAAAATTGTGTCGAGAGAATACCTTCGTAGTTAAGAGGGAGTTTTGATGTATATGTAACTTCAGAATGTATTCACTTGTATTTCTTATTTATTATAACTCGATGTTATTCCGGGATGTATTTGTAATGTACTTGAGTCATTTCATGCCCCGATGTTCCGATCGGGAAGATCTATAATGTAAACAAGTCATTTCAAGTTATTGTGGGTAACCCTCCTATTGTCTAAGGGTTAAAGTCCTTGTAGTTTCGGGGCACTAGGGTTATTAGACTCTCCTAGAGAGGTCAGCCCTAGTAGGGTTTTAGTCATGTCAGGATTAGTATAAATAGAGAGCTAGCCTCTCTATTTAGTACACAACTCATACACACTCAAGTGTAGTGCATAGTTGAGGAAGGAGAAGACATTGGGGCTAGATAGAAAGAAGGTTACTGCTATCAGGACATCATCTTACTGTTTTGGGGTTTTTCTTTTGGTGTTGATTCTATCTATGAGGAAGTTGTGGGGTTTTATCCATTTATGGTTTCCCCGAGGAAAAACATTGTGTTCATTGTCTCTTATGTTTGATTACTGTGCTTGTTGTTCTCTCGGTTAAAGATCCTAATGTTATACTAGCTTAATGTTAAAAATCCAACAACTATTGACGGACTCTAGCAAGAGCTATTGTAACCATGATTGAAGCAAAACCAAACCAACATCTTCTACAATATTCACCTTCTTAACACAACTACCATTATTAATGTTTGTCCATTAGAGGAAAGTAGGGCCCTTTTTTCTTATTTTTATAATATGAGGTTTGTATCTTAACCATATTATGGAGTTATACTATCACCATCCCCTCCCATGTTAATGCTAATCTTGTACATGCATAGATTCGGATCTATAAACAATGGCTTTAAAGTCTTTAGATATTTTTTCCACCAATGAAAATGTTCCCAAGAATAAGAAAGCACCAATCCTCTTGAGTCTTGAATATTAATTTGCCATTAATGCAGGGATAAAGAGTGTTTTATCACCAATATTAGGGACAAATATCAAAGTAAGTGCAACAATAAATACTTATTTTGAAGTGGCAAGCATTAGAGATGATGGACATCTACTAATTAGAGTACAATTGCTACTACAATGCCTATAATTAGTACCCCTGCAAGCTTTCTTTCATTTAAGCATTGAACATTCTCACTCTGGGATTCAATAGAAATATTCTTCTGTGGGTCATTGTACCTAATTTCAACAAATTCATTCAATGGAAATCTCCTTTCAGAACAACACTCCATGGCAATTTATTCTAAGAACTGGAATACACCTAATAAACTTTAGTGTTGTTCACAATCTCTTGGAAGTCTATAATTTTAAAGGTACTGAACAACCTTGAAGAAAACATCTCCTACTGAACATAAACCAACTAGCTAGAAGAAAACCACTAGCCCTAATATGCATCATGATATTTTTAAGAAGAATTTCCAAAAGTGCCAAAATGGGCCTACAATTTTGGGTGGAAACATCTGGCTCCATAAGGGACTTGTACTCTTCCAAAGAGTGCAAGAGTACTCCTTATCTTTTCTATTCCTACTAAACTTGCCATAATAAGGGTGATAAATAAGGGTGGGATGGTTCAAAACTTCAAATCCATAATGCCATCCATCATGCCCTCAAGCAACAAGGGTTTAGGAAGCTCCAAAAATTTGCAACAACCTTGTTCCCGACTAATCCTAGGGTAAAGTGCTAGCTTTGGCGAGAAGGCTGTATTTTTGATATTTTTCAGAATGTCTAAAGATTTGGTGACCCATTCCATGTTTACAGGTTGAAGGGAATATTTCAAAGAATACAATTGGCCTCCGAATATAACTATTTTGTCACTTTTTAATTGGTAAAAAAGAGAGATTTTTTACTGCAAACTAAAACAAATCAGGAAAAAAAAAGCTTCTATTCAGTTTCACTATAGTTGTAGTTACAATATTATTCTCAGCTTGACTATATTTGTAAGCCACTGCAAATGATACTCAAATTCTTTAATTTCATACCATTTAAACTAAATAATTGACTAACCACGGTGTCGATCCAAACGTTTTGGTGTAGTGTGTCAAAGCTCGAGTACTAATTAATTGGAATTGGCCAATGGGAAACTATTGTTCCTTGAATATGGCTATTGTAGTTGGATATAATTAGTTTACATACAACTATAAACCCTTAATAGTCTCAACTGGTGAGAAACCTCAAATCATCTTAAAGAAATCAACTCATTGGTCGTTAATAAAGGGAGCTAGATAAGGAAATATCCTAAAGGAAAATAAGCATATATATCCTCTCTTGGGATGAGATATCAATTAATTTATGATGCAAAATCTTAGTTAGTTAGGATAAAATTTAGAGAGGTTCTCCAGTTACCATCTAATACAGAATAATAACATTCCTAGAATCAGGGAATCACTCCATAAATCATAGGATGCACCCTCAGTTTGAGGAATAAACTTAGTTAATTTTTATTAAGTGGATAAAATAGAGGTTATAGGCCCTTATAGGTTAGAATAAGCTCTAGGGTGACTTAGTAGAGTTTGTTTAGCTCTAACACCCCCTCATAAGCCTAACTAGATTGAATAAGTAAAAAAATGGGTCTTGGAAATTCACAACCATATTAGGTACCTATGCAAGCAAAAAAATTCTATGAGATTTGGGAAAGAGGGAAAAAACCCAATGGGAACATACCCACCCATAAAAGAGAATATGAAAATAAGACTTTAGGGATCCTCTGCAGAAAACAAATTTACTCCCAAATAAGATTTTAGCTAGGTGAAATGCTACACCATATAGGGATTGGTGAGATCCTTGCAAAATTTTGTGAAATCCTCTTTTTGAAGTGCATATGATCCCATTCACGAGATCTAAACACTTTGAAGTGCTTGAATGGTGGTACTTGACCACTCCTTGCTTTGAACAGAAGAAACCCCTTAAATATTTTTTGTGGAACTTGGTGAGCTGTAGGAGTAAAGGTTGTAGATATGAAGAATGAGAAGACATTCTAGAGGTCTTATTCAATAAGAACATCATTTGGGACAGGTCCTCCAATGGCCTTTTTCATATTCTGAATGCATTTGAATATCTCCTCATAGGACATGAGTTGTGAAGCTTCTGGTTCCTACTTCAACAAGATTGGATCTAGCATACCAATTATATAACAACTAAACTAGGGAGATAGAAGATAAATGGTTACAAATGAGCTCTCTAATGGATGATAATGAGCTCTTTTATGGTTGAAGAAACACTCTTTTATGGTTGCAAATGAACTCTTTGGTGGCTATAAATGCACTTCTTTGATGGTTGTAAATGAGCACTCCTTTCTATGGATGAAAATAAGCTTGTTTGATGGCTGAAAATGAACATTTTGATGGTTGTAGACGATCAATTTAATGGCTACAAATGAGCTGTAAATGAGCTCATTGGTAGTTGCAAAATCCTTCTTTGGTGGTTCCAAAAATACTTCTTCAATCTACAAGAGTAGTGGCTGCAAAATCCTTTTTGGTGGCTGCAAAATCCTTTTTGATGGATGCAAAATCCCTTCTTCAATATGCAAGAGTAAGATATTGACAAGAAATCACTAAAACACTAACTAGTTTAGTATCCCCTATTGCTCTGATACCATATCGTATTTTAATATATATGGATATAGGTACATAAACTAAAGAGATATGTAGTAATAATAAAATCAGCCATCAACATATTATGTAATAAATGAAAACCATAGATTATTATATAAGAATTAAAAACAAAAGTAAAGAAGAATCATCTATTTCATTAACTTGAATGAGTGATGGTGTACACTATTTAAAGAGAATAAATTTGAATCAAGGTTAGAGTCAATTTGAATTATCCATGCAGTGCATTAGATGAGTTAGGATTAACAAGAGGCTAAAATCTCTCAGCTAGGCATTCTAACTATCCTAAACTGAGTTATATTGATTATGTGCTTCACAATAACTAGTTATCTTCCTAATTGCTTAGTTAACTGATCAACTAATGATCCTCATGGAGTAGAGACCTTGTATAAGAATATATGGTTGCACTCAACCCACTCATATCTTCCCCAATTTTGTCACAAACAAGGTGGCACTATAGGAAATTATAGACCAAAATTACATCAATGGGATTGTATTGATGTTTCCAAAAGAAAATAAAGACACTTGGCCTCCCTTGTTACTAATTGTGGAAGAATACAGGATGGTGCATGCAAAATATGTAGACAAAGTTCTCTAGGGATTGAATTCATTTCACATTATTGTCAAAACATTCAGAAGGAATTTCATCAAGGAAAAGGTAGTCAGCTATTATTTATATTTGGGTAGCAAATGACCCTATGCAAGTGAATTCAACACAATAAAATAAATTTATAGGATGGTCAAGATGCTTGATGAGTTGGATAAGAGGCATGGAAAAGGAAAATGAAGTAGAACAGAAGATAAAATTGTAGAGGAAGTAAAGAAGAAGGAAGAGGATTTGAGAGTAGTGGAAGAGGTGTCAAGGAAAGAAGAGTAAGAGAAGTTTGAGAGGGTCGAATAAGAACAAAGAAATATGGAGGAAACATATAAAGAAAAAACATAGACACATTGAAAGGAAGTAGAGGGTAGATTGAGAGAACACTAGGGGAAGAAAAAACAAGATGAATTAGATGCTCATGATTCCAATGTAGCAAATCTCTCCTTCCCTGATTTGGCATCAATAACTACTGTTATGAGAGACCATCTTCCTCTACAAGAGCCTGGTATTGGTTTGTACACATGCTCAAAACAATAGGTAGTTATTTCACTGATTTCCTTTATTTTTTTTAGGAAGAAGAAGAAAATTGTGAAGAGGTATCATAAGAAACTCAAGTTTTCCACAAAACTTGAGATGGAAGTTTCTTTTGAAAATCTTGTTTTCACCTCAACCCATAAAGAACCTATAGTAATGACCTCCACCAATGTTTCTAGTGCTTTGGACTCATTGTTTAATGTGCAGAAGTTAAAAAAAGACCTAGCACAGGTAAATAATAAAATTTGTTCACTAAAAGATTAGATATTAGAAGCATCTGGTGGAGCAATGGCACTTTATCTTGAATATGAATATCTCTACCAGGAAAATAAAAAATTAAGAAAATAAGTAAGAAAATCATGAAGTGATAAGATAAGTGTAGAGGACTTCAAAACTTATGCATATACACTACAAAAAGACATGTTTGAAGAAAATAATTAGGAAGAAGAACATATGCACAGGCTCTAGGGTCTTTTAGCATAATTATAGGTTTCCACAAAACAAACCAGGGATCAAGATCTTATCATTGAAAAGGTCAGTTTCAATCTTGATGAATTGGTAAAGTGGCTACAACAAGAAAGGGAAGTTCTAGCAAATTATCTAAGAGAAACCAACAAGAAATTCAATGCGACTATGCAAGAATTTCTAAGTGTAGAACAACCAACAAATCACCCCAAAAGGACATTACTACTTCATTAGAGAAATGCTAATGTATTTACCAAGTGGCTGAGAAAGTAATGGAAATATGTCACCTCCCTTCATTTTATGGCATGGATAACGTGAGACGAGAATAAATTCGACCTATGGAGTTGGAGTCAACGAAAAGGAGTAGGAACGTAGCGATTGGAGGTGCAATGGAAGTAACTAGAAGCAACCTCAAAGAATATGTCTCCATACCCACTTGGGACATCAATTTGATCAAGTTTTGTAGCTTGACACTAAAAAAAGGTGTGCTTTCTATTCCTAGTGAAGAAATTAGACATGAATCCACCTTTGAAACTATTAGACCCCAACAAGTAGATATTATATATAGTATTTTTGTTTTATGGAGAAATTACATGACCACAAAGGGGACCCCACCCATGGGAATGTTAAGCCAAGGTTTTATTTTTAACGTAACTTTATTCTTTTGTGAGGAAATTGATTAGTAAAGAGAGAAGATGAAAAGTTTGCAACTACCAAAAGGAAGTTGAAGAGTCCTAAGGTGATTACCTTTTGTAAGTTCTATAAAAGAGAGAATAAAATGAAGAGTAGTGTATTTTTGCTTGAACTATTTTTTATTACTGTGAATGAGAAGAATTCTTTGAATGACCAATATTAGAATGGGAATGTCTCATTTGTGGTGGTGAGTTGCAGTGAACTATTTCTTATTTTTTGTCATCCATGTGTGAAGTAAGATCTTATTGTGTTGTTGTGACTATTGTCTGCAATATTGTTTTATCGTATTGCATCTTTATTCTCTTTGAAATTTTTTCTTTCTAATGAGTTGTAAAAATCAATTTAAGTAAAGTAAAGACTATTTTGAATTTTTATTTTGCTCATGCTATTTGTTTTGTCCATTTTCTAGAACAACTATCTAAATATGAGAATGTATGAAATGAGTGTTGTTTTGTTGCTCATAACTTAAAATAGATCTTATCTAGGATAGGATAGAATATATTTTAATTTCCAACACTATGCATTTAAAATAATACATTCACTACATTTCATCACTTCGAAAATAGAAGAGGTGAACCATCTTGGAACTAGTAAAACAAAACCCTTAACCGTTACTAGTCCATAATATTGATGAGTTATTGGTTTAAGGTCTAATTAGGACCTTTCAATGGGGAGAACCACTTGAAGTCAACACGAAACAATTTTGCACATCAACAGATAATTGGTGCTAGAAGGAGGGAACCTTTGTATGGATGGGAGAGGAATCACTCTTCCACATGGTTATTTTTCCTTACCTCTACATCAGAATCCCCATCTTGAAATATCATCTAATGAAAGTGAAAAACTTGAAACAAAAGATTATTTTGAAGGAAACATCCTTGATTTATAATAACCCGAGTCTCCTATAGAAATTCTAATTGCATCCTCTCACCAAGGGGGAACACACTTTTTTGTTTTACTTGGTCCTATGTTAAGCAAATTGGGCAATTTCCTGTAGCCCCTTTCTTACCTCGACGCCGATAATCTCAATAGAAGGTCATTCAAATTGAAGAAGCAGTCCTACTTGATACATTAGAAAACCTAGTCAACTTGAAATTATAAGAGTTCCTTAAGCCTTTGGACCTAAACCCACATGTCCACAATCATCTCATGTCATTTCCCAATCCATTATTATAACCATCGAAGGGGGTAATTATGAATTTCATGATTGATAAATGCATGTACAAGTGCACAAATATAAAACACAATGGAATTAAAAACATAAATAAATATACATCATGCATAAACATGCATATTCATCACAGGAAGAAGATAAATCATTCCACATTCATATACAAGATAGTACTTATCTTTTAACAAAGAATATCCAAGCAACTGACTTTGTAAGAGTGACTTTTCAACCAACCATTGGTATCATCTATAGATACCACCCTCAAGTCAGGTTATGAGGCCACTAGGATGAATGAAACACCTACAAGATTATCTTTCTTATCCCATATCCCATTTTCTCTCATGCTTAGCGAAAATACCCACTTCTAAGAATTGACATGGATCTCTCTAAGCCATCCCAACTATGGTACTCTTCTCTCTCATGGTTAGCCAAAATTTCCACCACTGAGCATTCAAAGGGATCTCATTAAACCATCCCAGCCTTGGCACTCTTATCTACTTCCCCACACAACACAAGGAAGTCATTTCCCTTCATTGTTCCATAGTTCCCTCCCAAAATCCAACCCTTACAATGCTTATCAGTGTGCGTAGAATAATCCAACCTTTTGTATGCTATTGGAGAACCTCTTGTAACATTATGTGATGGATTCCCGAGCATGTATAAGTAGAAAAAAATAAGGGGTGAAGGTTCCTATCTTTCTCATATTTTATGCTCAACTACAACCATTTTCTTTTCTATAAAAATAATGTTCACAATTCAAATTTTTTGTTGTTTCACCTTTTGGTATGGTAATGGAAATGGAAAATGAACCACCAAAGAAAAATTGTACATAGTGTAAAAAATTACATGAGAATGAGTGGGTAGAACCCAAATGAGAAGAGAGAATGGTGAAAAGACAACTAACATAAATTTTTACCATATAAAAGAGGACCCTTACAACTGCCATAAAAATTATATTCATCTTATCCTATCTTATTGTTTTGCATTGTTTTTACTCTACATGCCCTTTTTGAGATTTTAGCTATGTTTCTTGCTTCTATCAGAGATGCTTGAATTTGACTGATGTGATCTTTTAGTACCATTGACCTACTTTGTGGTCATTTATTGGACATTAAAATTAATTACCTTATCTATCTTAGCTTATCAAGTTAAAAATAATTGTCTAATATGATTCTAAAGTGTGTATGTCCCTGTTGTCATTGTTGTTTGTATTTTTTTAAGTCAAAAGGCTAAGACTACAAAAAATTTCTAGATGAATGCATGCTTAAAAATTAATTGAGAAATTGTAGCTAATAACATTGAGAGAATATGACTCTCTCACAAAGATACAAATAAAATTGGTGTTAGATATTATTGTTCTTGTTTACTAAATGAATATTATATGGCTATGTATGGTGAATACCATAGCTTCTTGCATTGGGAGTGAAGAGCCATTGCTGAAAGGTTTAACTTAAAATGGAGCTTCAACAATAATATGAAAAGATACGAGCATTTATAGATAGGAACTAGCAAAGTGGAAAGCAAGAAGTTGGAGTCTCATGTGGAAAATTCCCTGGAGATGTTTCCAGCCTCAACTTTTTCAATGCATGAAAATGTATGAATTCAATCAAAAGAATTCCAAAAGAAAAATATAAGTACATCAAATAACGCTAAGAAGGATTGTCATAAATTATTTAATGAAAAAGAAGTCTCAAGAATACTGAAGATTAATTATTTAATGCAACTCAAGAAGACTAAAGTGACAACCCTCTTTAACTTAGGTAAATGAGAGAAATTAATATTTGAATCCCGAGTTCAATTGTTGGGAGAAAAGGCTATTCACATAGAAAAGGGATGGATCAATTTTGAATGGGAATGCATATGAAAATTCTCCCTCATATTTTTTTGTTCACCTAGGGAATGAAGCAGAGGAGTGATGGCGCATGAACAACAAATGAGATACCACCAAATGAGCTACTTCATCCTCTCTTTTTCAAGACAAGGGTTTGATTTCGAAGAGCTACTAGCACAAATGAGTTCGAAGAGGTTTTATCAACATAGAAAATGGTTGGATTAATTCTGAATGGGAAGGAATACAAAAACTTTCCCTCATCTTCATCATTCACCTAGGGCATGAAGCAGAGGATTGAGGGTGCATGAACCACAAATGAGCTACTTCATCCTCTCTTTGTCAAGACAAGGGTTTGATTTCGAAGAGGTTTTCACTTACTGATTTGGGAGACATTAGATTTGGCTATGTGGGTCTACTTGATAAATTTGGTTTCCTTTGTGACCTCTAGCTCAGTGGGAATCCCTTCCCTATCACAATCAAAATCAAACCCTTGTCTCCCTCCAAATCTCCTATCTCCCTCTGCTTTCCCTTCGGAGGTCCTAATACTGTGGATGGAAAAAATGCTATAGAGGACTCCAAATCACCCTAGATATCTCCCTTTGCTTTCTCATCAGAGGTCCTGATACTGTGGATGGAAGAAATACTATTGCGGAGGTCCCTATTGCAATCGAACTTGAACCCTTAATGGTTTCGTCCAAATCAACAACTATCTCCCTATGTTTTCTTGCTCGTTGAAGGTCCTAAGGATGGATGGAGTGCTATAGAGGAATTTGCACAAATGCGAGAGGTCATAAAAGCTAAGTCTGGCCTTGAGACCATAAATTTCAAAGTTTTTTCCCAAAATATAATATTAAATTAAAGATTCATTATATCAACAATAAAAAAATACATGCATGTAATTTTTGTTTTGTTTTAACTACTCTTTAAATGGATGCAAGACTATATTATGTAAGATTAGGAATTTTAATTAACCAAAAAATGATATTTTGCTTGATATTTAAGGATTCCTTTCAAAACTACCTATATGCAATTTTGAGACAAAAAAATCTCACATATAGTGACTCCTTAGGATGTGACTCCATCATAGGGTGTGACTCATTAAACTATATGTCTTCAACTCTTGCACCAACACTAGCATTAAGACCATCATGGAGCATGTCACGTCCCCATGCCTCCGGCCGGAAAAGAGGACGCTACTACAAGCTTAAACCACCCGGGCTAAGAGCCCCATGAACATGCACAGGTATAAAAATTTACTGAACAGAATGCTTAAACATGTGCATTGAACTTAAATACGCACATATGAGAATTTATCATGCGCGGATGCAATTATCTATCAGACACAACGGAAACATCATGCATTCAAACAAGAATTCTTTCAACATGTTCATTTCATTTTCATTAACAGTAAATATAGGATTGCAGAGGTAAAATACACAAGATCACTTATCTTATGAAGAATTTGATCCGCAACCAGCTACGTCGCTGCAACGTTCCACCCAACCATAGGCCAGCATGCTCCTTAATCTCTCAGCAGCGCTGCCACCCCCAAGCTGGGCATGATTCTCCAAGGAATAAGGGAACAAACAAGCTTACACATAGCCAGGGATGCGCAAAACACCGCCAAGCCAACACAGTTGGGTTTATCAAGCCATTAAGGAGTTGGGGAAGGCAGATTGCTAAGCTGGTGAGCTCATTACAGAGCCAAGGACACCTACACCAGAACTAGCCTGACCTCTAAGACACCCATCCACACCCAACACAAGGAATCAGTCCCTTCTCTGCTACACAGTCCCTCAGGCCCTGCATTCCCTTCCAGTGCTATTCAAGGGTGATGGAGAAGAAGGCTAGCCCTCTAGCTCTGTCTGTGTGGTTCCAGCCACCAGGTTTATCAAGCAAAACTAAGCCCCCATCCTTGCTCCCAATACAGTCCGAAGACCAACCATTGACCTCAGGAATTTACTTTAGCTGCCATAGCTTAAACAGGGAAGGCAAATTCTGAGTCATTCTTGGCCCTATCATGGCCAAAATGACTCTTCAAATGAATTAAAATAGCCCAAATATGTAGGGAAGACCACAGCAACACAGCCAACAACGTGGGAAAATAACAGTCCCGAAATGTATCAGTGAGCACAGCTCACATCAAATGTGGGGAATACAGTCCGTCCTAGGCAACATATTCACTACGAAAACACATAAAGACCACTCAAAGGAAGAGAGAAATATCGACTTTCGATAGCCACAGCAGTCGTGATCTCGCAGAGCAAAGAACGACGTGGGAAAACCCAGAAATTCCTGTGCGTGAAGATGAAAAACGGGGAAGAATCCCTCTGCGTGAGAATGCACAACAATAGAGGCCCTGCGTGAGGAGAAAACAGCTCCGTTTTTTCCTGTGGATGAACAAAAAACAGGAAGGACGTGAAATTTTAGTGCGTTGGATAAAACAAAAGAAGATGACACATGGGTTTTTCCCCCTTTTGGCTCAAGGTTTGACAAATTCCCCCCCACATCCTTATCCTTGGGAAAATCATGCCCCATTCGATTTAGTTGCTGCGACCGTAGCTGGTTGTGTTCATTTTAATTATAGATGCATATTTACATGATGACCAACATAATATATGCCGCATGCCCCGATATACCATTGGTGACAAATTTAAATCCAAGACATAGCATAACTGATCAATGGTGGGGCCTTGGCCTTTAACTCCACACCATGATCATTTACAATATACACATCATATACATCTAATGTAACGGGGTCGAAACCGGGACATTACATTCCCCTCCCCCTTCAATAGCACTGTCCTCAGTGCTTTACAAAATTTGAACAAAATGCTACACTGGTATCGCCTCAGTGTTCCGCAGAATTGAACAAAAATGGATGTGCCAATCGCATGGCATCCTCCAGCTCCCATGTAGCCTCGTCAGGCCCGTAGTGCTCCCATTGCACCTTTACCTACCCTATGGCTCGGTTCCGGAGCATGGTGACTTTCCTGTCGAGGATGCGCATTGGCTCGATTCGAAACTCTCCCTCGGGTTCCACCTGAATCACATCCCAATTTATCACATGGTTAGGATCATATACATATCTCTTAAGCAAGGAAACATGAAAAACATTATGAGCTTTAGTGCTAGCAGGAAATGCAAGTCTATATGCAACAGGCCCTATTCTTTCAAGCACTTCAAACAGCCCACAGTATCTCGGTACCAACTTGGCACAACTTGCAAGCTTCAAGGAACTCTTCCTTTCCCTCACTCCGAGGTAAAGATGATCCCTAGCACTGAACTCCTTGTTCACCCTATTCTTATCTGCATATCTTTTCTGCCTGTCCTGTGCTACCTTCAGCTTCTGCCTGATATTTACAACCTCTTGCTCCATTTCCTTGAGCAATTCTGGTCCAAGCACAATCCTGTTCACTAGATTATCCCAAGTCACTGGTGTCCTACACCTTCTTCCATACAAAGCTTCATACGGACTCATCCCCAAAGATGCTTGATGTCCATTGTTATAAGCAAACTCTACCAAGTGTAAGTAATCTTCCCACTTGGTTGTTTTGTCCATTACATACATGCGAAGCATGTCTTCAAGCACCTGATTAACTCTCTCGGTCTGCCCATCCGTCTGAGGATGGTATGCAGTGCTAAATTTTAGGTTTGTACCCAAATCTGCAAACAACCCCTTCCAAAAGTTGGAAGTGAACTTGACATCTCGGTCAGAGACTATTGCCTTAGGCAATCCATGCAATTTGAATATCTCCTTCATGAAGATCTTGGCAATGTCACCAGCCTCATACGTAGACTTAACTGGTATAAAATGTGCCGCCTTAGTCAACTTGTCTACCACAACCATGATGGAATCATGTTGTCTCCAAGTCATCAGCAATCCTGTAATAAAATCCATGGAAATAACTTCCCATTTCCATTCCAGAACTGGCAAAGGCTGCAACAAACCTGCTGGATGTTGATGCTCAACCTTTACCTGTTGACATTTCATACACCTTGAAATCTACTCAGCCATATCCCTTTTCATACCTGGCCAAAAGTACTGCTTTCTAGCTGTAGCAATTGTCTTCTGATATCCTGGGTGACCAGAATATGGAGCTTGATGGATTTCATCCATAACAACTCTCCTTAAATCTGGTACATCTGGAATATAAATTCTACCTTTATAAGTGAGAAGTCCATCTTCTTCCAATTTATATCCCTCATACCTCTTCTCGAGACTTTGCTGCTGCAATTTGTCTTTTACCTGCTCATACAATTCATCTCCGGCAACATGATTGGCAATCTGCTGCCTCAAATCCGATTGGAAATTATTGAGAGATGCCACGTGCATTTCCTACACCTTTCTGCTGAGCACATCAGCTACCTTATTCTCTTTTCCCTTTATGTGCTTGATCTCAAAATCAAAATCACATAAAAACTCCAGCCATCTTGCTTGCCTAGCATTCAGAGTAGGCTGATCAAATAGGTACTTCAGTCCACAATGATCTATCCTGAGCTCAAATCTCCTGCCCATCAAGTAATGTCTCCACATCTTGAGAGCATGTACTATGGCTGCAAGCTCTAGATCATGAGTGGCATAGTTCTTCTCATGTTCCTTCAGCTTTCTTGACTCATAACATATCACGTGGTTGTCCTGCATAAGGACTCCTCCAAGCCCTTGTCTGCATGAATCGGTACACACCACAAAATCTTCCTCTGGATCTGCAATCTTCAATACTGGTGCACTGGTGAGAAGGTTCTTCAACCTCTGGAAGCTTTCTTCACACCTTGATTTCCATTCAAACTTCATCCCCTTCTTTTGCAAAGAAGTGATGGCATGTGCAACTTTGGAGAATCCCTCAATGAATCTCCTGTAATATCCTGCAAGTCCCATGAAAGATCTTACATCTGTCACATTTCTTAGAGTAGGCCAATTCATAATGGCTTCAATCTTTTCAGGGTCCACAGATATACCCTCTTCTGAAATAATGTGACCCAAGTACTGAATTCTATCTCTATAGAAGTCACACTTGCTCAAATTTGCATACAACTGATGCTCCCTGAGCAAATTCAATGTCAATCTCAAGTGTTCTTCATGCTCTTCCTCATTCTTAGAATAAACAAGAATGTCATCAAGGAAAACAAGAACAAAGTTGTCCAAATACCTGCTGAAGACACTATTCATAAGGCACATAAATGTAGCTGGTGCATTTGTGAGGCCAAATGGTACCACCACAAACTCATAGTGCCCATACCTTGTCCTGAAGGCTGTCTTATGAATGTCTTCATCCTTGATCCTTACCTGATGGTAACCAGACCTCAATTCAATCTTGGAAAATACCCTTGCTCCTCTCATTTGATCAAAGAGGTCATCATTCCTAGGCAAATGATACTTATTCTTCACAGTAACCTTGTTCAACTGCCTGTAGTCAATACACAACCTGAGTGTTCCATCTTTCTTCTTCACAAACAGAACTGGTGCTCCCCAAGGAGATACACTCGGCCGAATATACTTCTTTTCCAACAACTCTTGCAGTTGCATCTTCAGCTCTAGCATCTCCGGTATACTCATCCTGTAGGGTGCCTTGGATGCTGGTGCCGCTCCTGGCACAAGTTCAATTGTGAAATCAATGTCCCTCTTTGGAGGAAGCCCGAGAATCTCATCAGGAAACATATCCCTGAATTCCTGTAACACCTGATAGTCTTCCAACCTAGGAGTTTCATCTCTCGTTTCCTCCAAAATATGAGCTGCATACAACTGGCAACCCTTCCTACAAAACTTCTTTAACTGCATAGCTGGAACCTGCCGTACTAAAATGACCTTTGGAATGCCTTTCACAACTACTAGGTTTCCTTCTTCATTCATGCATTTGAAAGTTTTATTGTAGCAATCAAGCTTCACCCTGTGAGCTTCTAACCAATCCATTCCAATGAGAACATCATAGGAACCAAGCGGTAGAACATTCAGATCTACACAAGTGACTAATCCATTCATGACCAATGGACACTTCTCTACCACTTCACTGACCTTTCTCTTAGTTCCGGTGGCTAGCTGAACTAACCAAGACTTCCTATGCCTTACTCTCTTAAAAGCACACATCTCCACTACTCTAGGAGTGATGTAACTATGCGTAGAACCAGGGTCAGTCAAAATAGAAACAGATTGCTCGGAAATCTTACCTGCTTCTTCAACTACAGTTGATTGGTGATCTGCCTGGCGGTCCTCCAGTGCTGCATAAATCCTAGGAACTGCCCTTGCTACTTGACCCACTGTTTCTACTTCTTGAACATTATAAGCTGGCCTTGCACCCTCATTCTTGAGTGGACAATTCCTGCGCATGTGGGGTCCTCCACATTTCCAACATTGAAGTGGTCCTCTATTCTGTTGTGGATCTTTAGGATTTTCTCCAGTCACTCCAACTAGCTTACTCACAGCTTGAGATGGCTGCTTTTGTTGATTCCTGAAGCTAGAAGGTTTGAAACCTTTCTTCCTTTGGTCAAACTTTTCGTTCTTCTTGTCCTTCCATGCCTTATGGTAATCCGGCTTACCTTTGCTTTGCTCATAATAGTACTTAGCTTTTCTTATCGCTTCTTCAAGAGTCCTAGGCTCATAAAACTCAATTCTATCTTTGTAAGACTGAGGTAATCCACTTAGAAAGCGTTGAACCTTCACTTTTTCATCTCTGACGTACCGGACATACCTCAACAGCTCCAAAAACTTATTTGCATACTCTTCCATGGTTTGCTGTCCCAATCTCAGCTCATGGAACTCCTTAATCTTATCATCATAATACCTATCAGATAGGTATTTCTGCTTGAAATACTTCTTGAACTACTTCCACTTTAGTCTCCTTTCGCTGATCCTTTTTACTTGCTTGAAGTGTTCCCACCAAATGGATGCCCTTCCATTCAGGTTGAATATGGCAACTCTTGCCTTCATGTTTCCTGAATAGTCATGCACTTGAAAATACTTCTTTATCCCAAGAAGCCAAGCTTCAGCCTCTTGTCCAGTCTTTACCTCACCATCAAATGTAGGAGGTTTTACCTTTTTAAATTCATCCTGAGAGCGATCCCGATGGTGTCTCTTTCTTTTCCTTTTATGAGAAGAAGAACTTGAATCCCCACTGGATTCTTCAGAATCAGATGACCCACTAGAAGT
Organism: Pseudotsuga menziesii; assembly: GCA_001517045.1. Lineage (NCBI taxonomy): Eukaryota > Viridiplantae > Streptophyta > Pinopsida > Pinales > Pinaceae > Pseudotsuga > Pseudotsuga menziesii. The sequence goes on along the minus strand of LPNX010242871.1, from coordinate 8,927 downwards.
CCTTCTCCTTCTCCTAGTGCTGCTCTTACTACCTTCTGGCCTTGCTGTACCTCGCCCAGAGTCTATCTTTCTTTGCAAGTCTGTCAAGCTGTGCAACATAGCAGCATTTAACTAATGCTGCTCTTCCTAGTCTTTAATCAAGCTTCTCATGGTAGCTGCAACATCTGATGGCGTCTCTTAAAATGTCCTTCCATTAGACTCTATGTCATCATTTCTATTACGTACATTTTCTCCCATGGCATCTCGGGCATGCTCATCAGAATCCTGAGCATCATACCCGTCATGGGTTCTCATATTGAACCACAATTTACTTACCAAAATGTACTACCTGGAATACTTCCCTTGAAGGTGACTATAATTCTGCAAACGTGTTAATAACACAATTGTTAGATGCATACATTGATACAAATTAACATTACTTACCTTCTCTTGGAATAATCATAAAATTACTAATTTTCCCAGACACACAAAAATTTTCTTCATCCAAGAACGTCTATCTGAGGGGGACGACGGGGGTCAAGGGGGCTTGCCCCCTTGTGGCTTCCCTGCAGGGCGGGTCGAGGGCAGCGCCCTCATTTTTTTTTTTTGGTAAAACATTGGTTTTCGCGCAATCTGGCGCATAAGATTGCTGCCTCTTTTCTCATTTTCAGCCCTAAAATTTCACTGAGAAACAGTCCAAAAATCCCTCTGAAACAGTTGAAATCGGCTGAGAAATCTCATGGAAAACTCAAAATTTTCCTTTCCTTCACATCGGAAGTCAGATGTCTTTCCACATCGGAAGTTGGATGTCTTTGGCTTCCGCAACGGCGGACTGGAAATGGCTTTCTCTTCCGCAGTGGCGGACGTCGGAGGCATTCTCTCTCCCGCAACGGCGGACGTCAGAAGCATTCTTTCTTCCGCAACGTCGGACGTCGGAAGCATTCTTTCTTCCGCAACGTCGGACGTCGGACCACTTCCCCTTCCGATTGGCGGAAGTTCACTTCGCGGATTCTTCCGCAATGGCAGCTCGCAAAACCTTAAATTCTTTCGATTTGTCACTTAGAATAATTTTAACGTCGGGCGTCGGTGGCCTTTCACATCGGAAGCCAAATGGCTTTGGCTTCCGCAACGGCGGACGCTCGAACCCTTTCTTCTTCCGATTTCTCCAACACTTAGACAAATTTTCAAAATTCGTCTTTCTTTCTTCTTCCCGCCGAATGTAGCTCCAGTCGGCGGTTAGACAAATTTCATGTCGGATATGGAATCGCTTCACTATCCGCAATGGCGGATGGGAAAATCGTTGTTTCTCCCGTAACGGCGGAGGTTAACTCCGCAAACCCTTCCGCAACGGCGGAACACAACCCGAACTTCTTTCGCAACGGTCGGACAGGAAACTTCACCCATTCGTCTGCAATGGTGGATGTCCTTTCTGCCAGTCCTTCCACAACGGTGGAATTCAGTTCCACTAGTGGTCCGACTGCTCAACCCTTAGACCATTTTTTGAATTCGTTTGCCCACTGCTGTTCAGCTAGTCATAGAGGGTAATTCTTCCCTCTATCAGTGGCTCTTTTTTGGCCCATAGAGGCCCATTGCTGCAACCCAGAGCTCTAATACCATGCTTTCACGTCCCCATGCCTCTGACCGGCGAAGAGGACGCAACACAGGCTTCAACCCCCCCCGGGCTGAGAGCCCATGAACATGAAAATTCACAAAAATTGCTAAAACAGAATGCTTAAAAAATTTGAACTAAAATATGCACACAGGATTATTCATCATGCACAGATGCAATTTAATCCTCATTCACAGTGGAAACCAACAACATTCATACATGCATGTATTCATTTAACATGTTCATCAATTCCATTAACAGAAATTAAGATTGCAGAGGTAAAATGGAGAAAATCACTTATCTTATGATGAACTCGAGCCGCAACCTACTACATCGCTGCAACGTTCCACCCAACCATAGGCCAGCATGCTCCTTAGTCTCTCAGCAGCGCTGCCACCCCTGAGCTGGGCATGATTCTCCAAGGAATAAGGGAACTAGTAGGCTTACACATAGCCAGGGATATACAAAACACAGCCAAGCCAACACAATTGTGTTTATCAAGCTATTAAGGAGCTGGAGAAGGCAAATTGCTAAGCTGGTGAGCTCATTACAGAGCTAAGAACACCTACACCAGAACTAGCCTGACCTCTAAAACACCCAAACACACCCAACACAAGGAATCAGTCCCTTCTCTGCTACACAGTCCCTCAGGCCCTGCATTCCCTTCCAGTGCTATTCAGGGGTGATGGAGAAAAAGGCCAACCCTCTAGCTCTGTCTGTGTGGTTTCCAGCCACCAGGTTTATCAAGCAAATCTAAGCCAACATCTCTGCTCCTCTCATAGTCCGAAGACCAACCATTGCACTCCGACAATTCATTTAACTGTCACAGCTTAAACAGGGAAAAACGAATCTCAAGTGACATACAGCAAATTCCCAAATGCAGCAGCAACACACTTACAGCAGGGGAAAATCAATAGTCCGTTCAAGGAAATTGAGCCACGGGAAGACTCACACAGACCACGCTGGAAACAAATTTACAAACTCCCGGCCTGGGTGTGAGTAACAATCAACGCAGAACCCGCAATTCGACCCATGGGGAAAGGATTCAGCCACGGCATGGGTAAAAAAAAACAGGAATATTCCTGTGCGTGGAAAGAAATAACGGACTGGCAATGGTGGAAAATGAACAGAGCACATAGAGGACACGAAATTGGGTGTGCGTGAGTGTTTAGCAAACTTGTGGAGCCAAGAAAATGTCTGCGTGAGACCAAAAACGCCAAGATCCTGTGCGTGAAGGCTTCCCCTTGCCATTCCGAAGTCAACTGCTGGGTGGAGTGTGCGTGGAGGCATGGACTGACAGTCCTGCCAACCCACTCCCAAAACAATTAACTGCCATAACTTTTCCTAGCTACCAGCAGAAATTATTAAATGGAGGTAGTTGGAATAAAACAAAAGAAGATGACAAATGGGTTTTTCCCCCTTTTGGCTCAAGGTTTGACAAATTCCCCCCACATCCTTATCCTTGGGAAAATCATGCCCCATTCGATTTAGTTGCCGCGACCGTAGATGGTTGTGTTCATTTTAATTATATATTCATATTTACATGATGACCAACATAATATATGCCGCATGCCCCGATATACCATCGGTGACAAATTAAATCCAAAACGTAGCATAACCGATCAATGGTGGGGCCTTGGCCTTTAACTCCACACCATGATCATTACAATATATACATCATATACATCTAATGTAACGGGGTCAAAACTGGGACATTACAGAGCATCAAAGATAGATTAACCAATTTGTGTTCTGACCAAGGCATGCGACCACTGATCTCAATACTCGTCAATCTCATTTCTCCATGATCATACCCTAGATTTATATCCCATAAGACTAAGGCTCCAATAACATAAAAGTTGTTATATCCATCTACATGTCTTAGCTCCTTTGTTATTAAGTTCTCTTTAGATCTATGATATTGATTGTCTTCTTTATTTATTCCTTGAGATTGGATTATATTCCTCCTTATCCATCCTCTCATGATTAATTACCTCATGAGTGAGTTTAATGAAGCAAAGAACCTTGGGGTGTTGCAACCACTTTTGATCTCTACCACTATCTAGGCCAACCTTTCCATGAATTTTATAATGGCCCTCTAAAGAGCTAGAAACAAATCTATCATCATAGTGGTATTTCCATCCCTAAAATGTCTAATATGTTTCCATGAGGTAATGTGATTCTAATGGAATTTATGGATGATCATGAATTGATAAGGTCATCTCCTTCAAAAGTACACTTTTGGAATTTAATTTTTACTTTAAGAATCCCTCCAAAAAATACACATGGCATATTAAGGGTATCACTAACCTATGATTTAGTGTGTTTGTGCCATCAGGTGACTTTAAGAATTATGAAGGTGTCTTAGGGCCTTCAAAATGGAATTATAGAGATGAATACCATTCCTTTGGCTCTAAAGAAACCATTGATACATCTATAGCCATGCATAATTCCTCAAAGAATCACACATGAATTTCCATGGTCGGTATCCATGGTGCTATGTTTCTAGTTCATGTGTTCTTTGGGTATTGAACATGGTAATGTAGGAGACATGGTAATGTAAAGGGGTGATATCCTATCTCTTATAAGTCTCAATGGTGACATCACATAAATTTCAAACATAAAAGTTTCAAACACACGTGATGAAATCCCTAAAGGGGGCCTTCCACACCTTATATTATAAGGTGCTTGCAATCCATCACAAGGATTACTATGTCCAAATGTGATAGAAAACCAATCCATCACATATATTGAAAAGAGAAACATTCCAACAAATGCAACCATGAATAAACCAATGAAAAGTTTTAATTTCTCAATAGTGTCTTGCAAAAAAGCCTCCCAAGTTTACAATCTTGAAAGGGAAATCATGTAGTTGGTAGATAATGTAAAATATGTTTTATTAAATTGACAAGGGCCATAAATCCAATCTCAATCATTTGATTCCTTATTTGAAACAATTGTCTTGTCTTACTTGAATTTGCATGAGTACCCAAAAAATTGTTAAACACATTGAATTCCAAAAGAAAAAGTAGTCATTCCCATTTCCTTTATGATATGAATGTAATATACATCACCATAGCGACAAACATCCGTCGCAATAGAAAAATTATGGACTATGCGTTGCTATAGCGACGATCGTCGAGGACATTTTTAGTTTTTTTTTTTTAATTTTAAACCGTTTTTCCACAAAAATAATCGATTTTAACTTATTCATGGAAAACTGTCGTGGGACTTTTGAGCCATATGTAGTAGTGAAACCTAATAATTATTTAACAAGAGATTGGCACTGGCTAGTCAAGAAAGTGGAGCACAAGATTGGTCATTGGTGTTTTAGATGGCTGTCTTTGGGTGGAATATTAACACTAGTTAAGTTAGTACTCATTAGGATTCATGTTTATTGGTTGTCATTGGAAAAGGTACTGGTTTCAATCCGCAATCTATTGAGAAGTAATATCATGCACTTCTTATGGTTTGGGTCTATCAGTAAAGATAAGATACACTTGGATTCTTGGGAAATGATATCTCTCCCTAAAACACTGGGTGGATGGGGCATCAATAATATCCCGCGGTTCAATGTTTCCCTTAGTCTTGAGAGTTTTTGGAGAGGATTGTTTATGAAGGGTCTCTAGAGTGAGGTATTTAAAAAAATATATTTGAAGGAATTCAGAATTAAGGAATGGGTCCAACATAACTGCAAATTTGTTAGTAATGGTTCAAAATTTTGGAGAAGCTTCATACAACTCTATCCTTGTATGGGGAGGTGGTTATCTTGGAAAGTTGGCAAAGGAAAATTTGTTCACATCGGAATTAATAATTATATAGGTGGGGGACAATGTTATAATATTTTTCTCTCTTTAATTAATCATCTATTTTAAAATGGTTACAGATGTTTGACACATGTTAAGAGACCTGTGTGTTTGGATCTTGGTCCCTCATAGAGGTTATCGTTAGGTGAACAGGACTTCATGGAGACATGGTAGTTGAATGGAATAATTATGTAAAGGGTATCAGACATGCATAAAATAGGCTATTTGATGTTGAACACTCTATTGTTTGTAATTGGAAACATACTGGATAGGTTAGTGCAAAATCTCTTTATGAATCTATTTCAATTACTTCTATAGTTTTTCAAGAAAAACAGTATTTTAGGAAAATTTGCAAATGGAACCTTCCACTTAAACTAAAGTGTTTCATGTGGATTTGTTTAGAAAATACATTATTAACATGGGATGATCTATTAGAAATAGGATGGCAACGTCCAAATATCTGTATTTTGTGACAATTAGATGGAGAATATATTGAACATCTATTTTTCCACTATATGGTTAGCAAGAATATTTGGAGAATGATCGCAAATTATTTCCATATAAATGATTCTTGGGGTACACTTTTCTTGGAACAAAATTTGGGACACTAGAAAACTAAGGTGGGAAAATTCAAGGAACTACCAAGATTTATTTTGTTGGGGGGTGTGCATATATAGAAATGATACAATCTTCAGTAATAATAATAAAAATATTGATGTGGTTTTCTCTAAAATCACTGGTTATTTTTTGGAACATTTTAGAGAAGAAAAGAAGAAAACCAAAGATATATTATTGAACTTTTGCTATATGAGACAAACGTTGTGGGGTATTTTGATGGGGCTTCCTAGTCTAGCCTCTATGGAGGTGGTATGATCATAAAAATTAAAGATGATAATTTTTTCTCCCTATGGATGGGAAGTTTCCATTAGACCAACACTAGGGAATAACTTCTAGGTCTATCCTTATTGAGTTTTGCCACTAATGTTGGTATTGTGTCACTATAAGTGCTAGGATATTCGAAGGTGATTATTGGTTGGGATATAGGGAGAACAAAATTACATGTGATTTCGCTTGAAAATTAGTGTCAAAACATCAAGGACCTATTTTCAACCTTTAATAATTTAACTTTTTAGAACATTTTTCGAGAATTGGATACTAAAGCATATGCATTGTTGAAAAAGTATATTGGCTTGGAGGGAGGTCTACTACACTATGAAGAACATAAGGATAATGTGGTTTTCTCTAGTGGAACTTGTCCCAAGTTTTGAAATAAACACATTGACTATAAAATTTATGCCATATGTAGTATTTAGTATTTGCAATATGTTTATGATTTAAAGCAACAAATGTAAGTAAGTGTGTCTTGTATTATTTAAGACTATTATGGGGCTATGTAGCATATGATGACAACTGATGTTTTGTTTCTATAGTGGGTTCTAATAGTATTTAGTTGAATACTGTCTATGATGTAATGACCGGTGCTCTCTTTAATTCATTAAATTAATATAAAAAAGCAGGTTTTTTCTTTATGAAAAAAATTCTTATATTAACACCTCTCCACTAATATACTAGTAAATCTTTAATATATATATATATATATATATATATATATATATATATATGTATATATATAAACATGTATCTATTAACTTAGTTATGAGTTTACTATTCTAAACTAATTTAATAATGCCCAAATAAATTAGGGAACAATAATTTTTCTGAAAGTAAAATGTTTTAAAGATGAGATTATGAAATGGAAAACAAATTCTCAATGTTTGAGAAAGATTTTTGTCTCAACAAATCCAACATCATATTATTAATCATTTAAAAGTGAAGTGAGCAGAATTTTATGCTATTGATGGAGAGAAGTGGAGATTAAAAAAGGAAACAATGATACAAGAGAAGCAACAAATGAATATTATATCTCATGCATCGGTTGGTCTTATACATCCTTCACCTGCGTATGCAAATATTTTTACAAGGAAAATGATTATGATTAAAGATCAAAGCTTTAGCTAAAGAAAGACCTCATGATTTTGTGACTCGAGAGTCATTTTTGGAAGCTTATACTTAAGATAAGTAAAGAATAAAATAACCTAATTTGTGGGTTATATCAGCATGAGATTCTTTTATTTCATGATAGGAAACATAATCCTAACCCGTTTTTGGTGATGTACAACTAAGAGCATTCACTTCATTTGTTTACCGTCAGATATAGCATAGTTATGCTTAGTATTCCATAGATGTTAATGTAAAAGTTCCCATTGTTGGGTTAGTGGAGAGAATTTTGCTACACGATCATTTGAGAATACTTAATGAACATTGTTGGATACTTTTTTTGGTAAGACCCAACAAATCACAATCTCTTATTGCGAAGATTGTATTATTATTGCACGCTGAGAATCCATATTGGCTTGCCAACCTAGACATAATTATTTGGAACATCATTTTATACAAAGGGAGAAATTTAGTTATCCTAGTTTTTGTGCAACCATAAATAGACCATAAAGCTATATCCACTATTTGAAGAAATTTGAGACAAGCAAGAATAATTTCTGCTCACTTTCATTCTTTTATGATAATTCTCCATGCAAATATTAAGAGAATGTGCAGTGATCTACTATCTAGGGCGATATCAACTCTACGAAGGTGTTGTGGTCACAACAACTCCCCTACATTTTTAGTAAAAAATGAAGGGTTTCCCACTTAAATTTCCAAAACTAATAATCACCTTTCTATAATTTGATAGATATTGGGTCAATCTCTTTTGATTCTATTTTTCTCGATCATTGGATGACATACTTTTCACCTCATCTCTAGTCCAATGCACAATCATGGCTTGATAGTCAATGCCTTTGATTAACTTTTTTTTTGATCCACTATTTTTTTTATCTGACTAACTTGGTTCCATACTTTTGGTGGGCTCTCATGCTATTTTTCGCATCCGCTATTTTGGATTTGGTCTTCATTGCATAAGATGGTTATTCAAGATGATGGCTGTTTATTACCTTTTTTTTATTGATTATTTGACTTCCCCTTTTAGGAGTCTATATATTGCATTAGTCACGATATTTAAACACACACACACACACATCTTTTAGTTCTAATTTCTCTAAATTCCACGAGTTTTTAGTTATATGATGATTGGGGAATTAGTGAGATTAAAATTAAATATTTAGAATTAGTTTGATCATGAACATTTTTTATTTTTTCAACAAGTTAATTTGATATAGAAAATATGATTATTATTCTCCCCTTTTGCAATTTAATAAAAAAAAAATATTTATTATGCAAAAGGAAATATTGTTCTTTTCTTGGTGTTTCATTTCTAGAAAATAGTTATGTTAGAAATCTATTTGTGGGACTTATTAACTTTCCTATATTATTGGTTGTGGTTCCTTGTATTTAGGCTTTATTCCAACATTTCATTCTAAGAATGAATTTGTAATTAGCTTGAATTCTTATATATATATATATATATATATATATATATATATATATATATGCTACAATATATTTTATATTAATAACTT
>LPNX010242866.1:2545-30224 GCA_001517045.1 Pseudotsuga menziesii | reverse complement strand
AACTGAAGGAGATCAAACACATGTCATAGCAATCCAATCATCAAGTGCTAGTGCTCCATGACTCCAATGAACCCCGATGAGGTTAATTGAAGCTGAACTAACCATCAGAAGTTGGTGGAGGCGCCTTGTTGACTCCAGTTCATTAAATAATAATAAATAATCATTAAATAATATATTTAATGAATGGAGGCACCTTAATTGACTGTAACTGACTGGTTGAACCACCAGTTAGCAATTAGGTGCATTAATGTCACATAGATCACCCCCGGAGTGCTCCAGTTAGCCTCCTTGACTGTAGGAGAAGGCTAAGTTAGCCTCCTTGACTGTAGGTAGACGTGGGTGTGACTGGATGATGGCAATTAATTCTCCACTGATGTCAATTAAACTTAGGATAGTGGTTTAACTAGGCCAATTTGACCAAAAGAGTGTGTATGATGGTAAATGTCTCCAACACGTATGCTATCACCAGACTATAGAGAAGCAAAGACAAAAAGCATGTCATGATCACCATATCAAGGTCAAGCCATTCAAAATTGAAGGACTAGTGTTGCTATATGACAACAAGTTTTTTAAGCATACAAGAAAGTTGAGGACGCATTGGCTAGGGCCATATGTGATCGCAAATATCATCGATGCGGGATAAGTAAAATTACAAAACCTAGATGGTATGTATGTCGCAGGTATGGTGAACAGAATTCGCCTGAAACCATACTATGACGGTCTTAACATTCCTGGCTAGAACTGCGTTGCGTGAGCAAAAAAAATTGTAAAAAGAGAAGGGTCAAAATACGTAAAAATTGTTCTATCGCACGTCTATGACAAAACCAGTACAAAGTGTAGGAAAAAGCGCCAAGCACAGGAAAAAGAAAAAACGTAGAAAAATGTGGAATGTGCTGCAAAAATAAAAAATGATAGACTGGCCAACATTAAAGTACAAATATTTGACGAAGATTGAAGTGGTTATGATAGCTAATTGTCATTAATTCGATGAGATACGAGGAGAATGGAAGCATGGTTTTTGGTCCTGTCATCCTTCCTTGCTATAACTGTTGGGATTGTGCTGACATGTACAACCCATAGATAGAGTAGCATAGTTAATGAAAGGAACACGTCGGCAAATAATCCCATGTGATCGGTTGGACATCCACCTTCAATTGCATGAATACTGCAGAGCACTGGGGACTGTATTAATACAAGGCTTCGCCATCAAGCATTCTTTTATGCATATAGAGAGAGCTAAAAGAACCAAAGACGAGCTTTTGTAGATCCAAAACCTGTCACAGACTAAGACGACACCCATGGTAATTGATATTCCCAGTGAGAGTGAGTTATCTGATGCAACTGTTATCCCCGGTTGCCTAATTGAGGAAGAAGAAATAGAATTGTTGGAAGTACAACAACCAGAGTTTGAACTGGACACTGATCAAATGGCCAAAACTAGGAAACAAACTGCCCTATAAACCGCATCTAGACCTATGGCCTCTCCTCGACCTGCGGCCTCCCTTGTCAATATTCCAAACCCTGGTTCACGCCGTGTGCCAAACCCAGTTTAGAGACCGCTAGCTGCAGCTACAGTTGCGTAACCATTGAGAGATACAACACACGCTAGACAAAGCACACCTGGACAGTCATCCCCCTAACTACAAGTTCCACAACTCCTGTCTACTCGTCTTGATCTGAGTCACCCTGTGTGGATCTCATTCACCCTGTGGGCCCACCTACGAGATTATGAACAAATGGACGTCCCACTACCTTGCCATGGGGAAAAGTACCAGAACTTGTGGGAAGACAAGAAAGACAAGATCCGATAGAAGGATAACAACAACAAGTTCTTTTTGCATGTAGAGGCACTACACGATGTTGTTCGTCAATATCACTGAATCTGAGCCGTGACGGTGCACATGTATGCAACCTTCATTAATTTTCATACTGCTATGCATAACATGGTTTTGGAGCCAAAGAAGGACCCATGAAAACAAGCGCACAATGCATGGTTCATAATCACAGATGAGGATGTGGACGCAATCGTCCAGGAATGGCCGGATGAATGGCATGGCCCATTGGGAGAGGCGCTTCCCGAGGGACAACACGAAGAGGACCCACCAGTGCACCAAGTTGATGACCAAGAAAATGAAGGAGCCGATGAGCAAGAAAATTAGTCGCAAGATGGGAACGAGGAAGAGGATAATGAAAGTGGGCGTGGCTCTGATCATAATGATTCAGAGCGCACCCCTAGTTAGGAGAACATCTCAACCTAGCATCAAACGCAACAACAAGGATGGGAACCCCTACAAAAGAAGAGGAAAGTAAGAAAAACGAATAACATGGATACCTTAATCAGCTTGTAGAGGCCATTAAAAACCTCAAAGCCACTATGAAGGCTGAAACATATGGTGTGGATCCAAGTATCCCATTAATCACACCCGATCTCATGCCACCAGTCAAGGTAAAAATCTAGGCGTAGGTAATGGAGACAAGAACAGATGAATTTGATACAACTATGCTTGAGTTTGAGAGCATGCACATAGACTTCTCTAAACTAAGATTAAACGAAGTATATGAGATCCAGCAGGAAGCCGTGACCGACGTACGGTTGCAGGAGAATTTTGTTTCCTATTAGGAAACAAAGCAACAAAAGAAGGAAAAGGAGCGGAAGGCTCTCCTCAGGGACAAAGAATTGGAAATTACCACGCGTGAGCAGAGTAGGGTGTCACTCACTCAAACTATTAAGAACGTCGTCGTTGAGTTCCCACCAGAAGTGGGCCAAGAATATGAAGATTCAACAGTTAAGGTTTCTTGGTTGTCGCGCATCGCAATGGAACTAAAGAAGCAGGTTGAGGAGCTTCAAGCTAAACAGGTACCGAGCACACCTCTTGAGGTGCTCGATGATAGAAGAAGATCAGTTTCTGAGGCTGCTAGGAATATTTCTAAAGGAGAAACATTATGAGCTAAGGTAGTAGAAGCCGTTTCCACGATATGGGAAGCGCTTCTGGAAGATGCGACTTCCAAGAGCATAGGGCAAAGTGCATGAAAGACAGACAAGAAAATAAGCACAACAAAGGAAGAAATGAAGAAGCTACCCTTCTAGGAGAAGGTGACAAAAATGGCAGAGATCAAGCGATTGCAGCAGGAATTCCAGGCTCTACATGATCAAGATTGGACTAGGGAAGTTGAGGTGGAGACACATTAGTAAAATACCATGTAGCTCACAAGTCTTATTCAACATGTGCAGTAGAAGCTTCAGCAAATCATGCAATCACATATCAGTTTCGATCGTGTAGAACAATTGGCTGGACAGGAAATAAACGTAATAGAGGAAGTTGATAAAGCACAACAGATGGTAAAGGAGTTCCAGAAGGTTGGTCCTCCCACACAGTCTGAACCTGTGTCAAAAACATAAATTTTAGGGAAAAGTAAAGTTTTGAGGCAAGACATCATTACATACAAGTTCCTTTTTGCTTAGTGGCCTAGGATGAGCCACACATGAGCATTGGGGGCCTGTTGGTACAGGAAAAGGGATAAGGAAAGTGCACAAGGAATAAGAACATGCGTAAGCAATAAAGGGAAAAAGGGCATGCACGACAGAAGGGAAAATCAGGCTAAGAAGGAATCGACGCAGACAAGACGAAAAGATGTGCACGGTGGAGAAAGAGCAGGAGGATAGCTGTGACGAGGAAAGAATCTCCAAGTTGGTGGAAGATGCAGGTGGAGAAGTTAAATCTAGAAGGAAAAATTCAAGGAATACTGGAGAAGGATGAGCCAGCAGAAGAAGGAAGGACAAGTTTGCGACTAGTTATGACTGGTATAGACGAGCTGAAAGACGTTTTCACGGCTAGTTAAAGATGTGGTTAATTTATTCCAGGACTTTCATGGCTAGGTATGGGCTGACATTTATGTAACAGAAGATATTTTGTAAGTTGTTGAGTCTTTAATAACTGAGCTATACTCAATTGACCCTGGGAGGTCTTGTAAATATTATAAATAAGAGGAACCCGCTCTCTATAAGGGTTTGTTCAGTGATATAGAGAAGTCTTAGTTAGAAATTCAATTAGAATCCACTGGATTTTAGTAAGATTGAGTAGAAGTAGGAGGATTTTGAGTCATGAATCTTGCAAATGCATGCGCAGAGCGCTAGAAGTAGAAGGAATCTGCAGCTCAGTGCACAGATAGTAGGATAGAATAATTGATCCAAGTTGTGTGCAGATTAGTAGGAGTAGGAAAAAGAATAAACTAGAGAGCATGAGAGCAAGAATATTGAGTCAAAGACATATCTTAAGAACAGTCTGCAGGTTTGGGGAATGAAAGGTGCTATATCCAATTCTCATGCCAGATGAAGAACACCTTGGTGGTTTTTTCTAGATGGGTTTCCACGTTATTCCTTGTGTATATGAATGAATATTGTTAAATGGTGAATGTTTACATGAATATTTTCTTACTTCCTGTTATTACAGTTACTAGTGAATGTATGTCGTAATATGGTTTATCTATGAATGAATGGTTAAGTGTTGGTTAGAATGGTATGTATCAATCATGGTCAAGTTGTTAAGTCCAAATATAGTCGTGCACTGTCTGATTGAGTATAAGGGATCAGCTACAGCATGGTGTTGCATCGACTATTGGGTTATAAGGGTGAGCTTGGGTTGCACGCATGTCGTGACGCCTCTCAGTATTGTTGGAACGCTACAGTAAGACTCCATCCTGTCTCTTTTTTCGAGCTCCTTTTCCCCGTGCCAAGGGACTATACTCCCTCACAAACTATGGAAACATGGTTTTGGAAGTTACCCATTAGATATCTCGGCTGAGACTGCGCCTGCCTCATAGGTGTTTTCGACTGAGCTTGCTCTGTCAGGCTAATGTCTTGTGGTTTATTGTTGGTGTTATGGTGTTGTTGAACCACGGGTCGAGACAAGAAGAGGAAAGAGGCCAACATACACATCAGATTCTGGTGAAGCATTGGAAAACTGGAAAAATTAGATCCATGATGTATCCATGAGAAGATGCACAAGAATTACACAATCCATGTGACATGTAGGAACCAAGGTAAGTGATCTACCCACATATCAAGCTTTACCTAACCTTACATATTTTTTAACAAAGTTTGAAGAAAAATTCAAAGAACATCAGCGCTTGTCCTCCCTAGTTTGCACTGAAACCTACACACACTAGATGGTGGGTTGCACATAAAGAATCTATCTTTGAATGGACACAATGTTGAATATTAATGGAGACAATATTTAGAGAAGATATCAACTATATTGGTAAAAAATATACAGGATTGACTAATCCTATAGAACATTTTGAGTATTATCATGCGACATGGGAAGCATGTCTGTGACATGAATGGGCTCATCAGTTCATATACACATCATACATGATACCAAGGAATGGATTCATTAGTTGAACTAATACGAGGGATTGTTGAATCGGATGAATTAGATACTAGCTTCATATAGACATTTGAATTTGTCGATGATCATCTATTGATTGATGCTGAATTGCAAGTAATTAAGACAAAGATATTTGAAGACATCCTTGTCGCAATGATTAAATTCAATCAACATAGTGCAACAATCCAACACATGATGTAGTGCTATAATGTGATAGGAGAGCCTGATGATGATGGCCCACTGGATGTAAACATTCCAAATTCTGAAGGTGCATGTGCATTGCAAGGATTTGGTATTTCTAATGACCAATTTCTGAATCCACTAAAATTTAATAAAATCATCATTATCTCCCCGAAGAATCCAAAATTTGCAAATATTGGACATTATTGGGATGACGAGTCTGTCAAGAATATCACACACCTGATTGCATGAGTTTTATGATTTCTTCCCTACGCAATTCTCAGAGATGAAAGGCATTGTCGGAGAGCTTGGAGAAATGAGCATACCTTTAAATCCTGACACAAAACATGTCATGTAGCGACCATACCGATTCTTCTTCTACAGACATTCCTACTTGTGCCATATTTTTCCGAAAAAAAATAAAGTTATCCTTGTCTTCCTATTTTGTAAGAGAATCAAACCAAAAATAGAATAAAACTAGTTTTCTGGTTTTTCAACAGTTTTAGTGTTGGGTCGGTTCAGGCCTAGTGTTTTAAACATGCTCTGATACCATTTTGTCATGTACCTCAAAATCAATAATTAATTTGTTTTTTTGATATAACATATATATAGAAACATCATTATTGTTCGTATATGTATTTAGTTTCTAAAAACTAGATACATTTGTTATAGTTTGTATAGTTGTTGGTACAAACCTTACTATTGTTTGACAGGTTATGTAATCTCGTTGCTTTCTAAGGAAATTATCGTCAGTTTGTCCTACCTACAGGTGATTTTTTTATTCAAATTTATTTTGTTCTCGCTATTAATGCATTGTTGAGCCCTAAGGCTAAGTTTGGGTCTTTATTACAAATTTACCCATGTGCAAGTGAAAATATAGAGGAGCAATGTGTATAGTCTTGACCCCATATTGTTTTAATGTAATAAGCTTAAGAGACCCAAGGTATACCCTTGGTATTAAGCGCAACGTTTAAAGAAAAATAAGGATTCAATGTCTAGCCTTGGTCCTTAAGCGCATATGTTAATATCACCTGAATATGTGACTTTTGATTTGCAAGTTTATAATATATAACAACATGGATTAAGGTTTGCACTATGGTTGGTTCTTGGTATAAGGTAATAATTCGTAGTTTAATGTAGCAATGTTTTATATGTTTAAGAGTTATGGGGTATTTACCAAATTTTTAACCTTGGATCGACATACAACAATTGAAATGCTATGATTAATAATTTTCAATGACTTATGGTGGTTAAAAGGGACTGTACACTCGTTGAATTTCAACTTTATCGTGCTTCTCTGGCTGGGAGTTGACAATGCAGCTAGGATTTCAATGCTGGCTAAAAAATGTATCTCAAAATTCCACCTATACAGTTTGCTAGCCATGGTTTCAAAAGGGTTAATGTTTCTTTTGTTATTTCCAAACCCTTCATTATTTGGTTGTTTGGTCTGTGGAAGAAGAGATCTGAGGCTCTCCTCTGTTAATGGCGATTGTAATGGGGTTGGGTGTGCAAACATTCCCGTGGTTTTAATAGCCTTCTACATGGATTCTTTGCAAGGTGTACCTATGGTTTTCATGGCTTAAATGACCACCTATAGCATGCTACTTGCTCCTCCAATAGATCCCACCACCATCTTCAACTATACTAAATTTCTTTACTAGGTAAGGGGCTGTAATTTTGACTCTGCAAACTTTAATTAAGTAAGTTTCGATTGATTTTACTGTAATGATTGATATTACATTGTTTTTGGATGCAAGAAGAGGAGGGATAAGGGAGATACCATAGGATCTCACCCCTGGCCCTCTCTGTAACTCATCAAAGGTCTGAACTATGAAGTTTTAAAAACATGTTTACATTATTCCATTATGTTATTATAGTTCTAAGTGTAATTAATTATTTTGAAGGTGGAGAGAACTGGCGAGGAAGGTGACAGGGTCACCTCCTCCCAGGCCCACATCTTAGAACACCTAGGTAAGCTACAACATGAAACCCTTGCTTTGTTTCTTTTCCATTTAAATTATACCCACAGTTGTTGATTTTTTTTTTGGTTGTTGCAAGTAAAAGAGAGTTAAAGAGATTTACTTAGTATTTAGGTGTATATGTCTGTAGATTTGATTTTAATAAAAAAATAAATGCTTCTGATAATTCTTTGTGTAAGCAATGGTTGCCATCATTAGATGGTCTTACTCTCATACTTGTATTTATAAGGATTCACTGCTGCGAATAGTCAGGCGTTTGTTTAGAAAACTGTAGTATTGATTTACATTGATTACCTTAATTCTGGTTGTTTACTATTAGTTTTAATAATTAGATAATATATTTGCGAATACATAATTGATTAGTTTGATGTGTTATGAATATAATACTCATATATTTTGTTAATTTTATATGTATGTATTTTGATGATTTCCCTTTTTTATATTACATAATTCTCTCTCTATATATAGTCGTATATATAAATAGGGTATTTACAATGATCCGGATGGATCCCTATCTATCATTCTTGATCTATAAAATTTGGATTTGTAACAGATTTTTTAATATGATGCATTTAATATATTATAAATATTCTAAGTCCTTTCGGCTCTCGACCAAATTCTAAAATAATGGTTGATTATTTTAAAATAGTAGATTTATCCCTCGATTAACATTTTGAGAATAGTTTTAGCAAGGATAGTTTACAAACATTTAAATAATTAAAAAAAGCGAGTGATGCTCGATTTGAATCCAAAGTAGAACCATAATAACTTAGATTGACAATAGTTTCGCTCAGAGAATTTACTAATTATTATAATAATACACATTACTAGCAATCTTTGATTTGGGTATGGATGCCTGATCTGAGATATATTAATAATCAAATTTAATATCTTGCAGGCATGAATAAAGTACAAAATGAAGATCTAGATTGGATAACATAATAGGAAATAATACTAAATTGTAACAAATATACATTCTATTTATACACATAATAGATATATGTCCTATACAAATGCATAAAACATTTCTTCCTAAAGAGTACAACTGCAATTTGAATGTTAAGATAAGCATCCTACTGTAACTAGATTTAATAATAATAAATAGAATAAGAACCCGACACCATTGCTGGAGAAATAAAAATGGAATAGTTGTTCCTGCCAACAAAATCCTCGAGCAACCAAAACACTTGCTTCAGAACCCCCAATCTTGTTCGTTGAACCACAAGAGAAAAATCCACCTAATGCACCATTTCTTGCACTATCATATTCAATCCCCGTCCAAATGCTATCCTCCTGCTTTCTAATGGACATACTATTATATAGTATTTTGCCTAGGAATTGGTCATTTATGAGCCTCCTGTTCTTTAGCACTCAACAAAGAGTTGTGACCTGATTTTGGGGAAGATGCCTCCTGCACCTTGAGTTCTCACTCAACATCCACAACCACTTGTATTTTCCTCTTGTGGGTGAGCAAAAAATCTTCAACAACTCTTTCATTTATGTCCCCTTCAGCATCTTTTATTAATTTAAAAGAATAATTCATTACATTTTTTTTACTTTATGTCAAAAATATTTAAAATAATAAAATAAAATATTCTAGCATAATTAAATAATAAATTATTAAATCTTGGTGTATTACACAAACAAAGATCTAACTATCAATTGATAAACAGATGCATACATTCATGATTAAATACATTGAATAGGGAAGAATATACTAAGTTGTATTCATAAAAATGGTGAACAATTACAAGAAGCACTTACAACCAGGACCTTGATCCCGCAATGACTCCTTACAACTCTTCTTCCATCCCCTTGAGAAATACCCCATCATAAGTTTGTTGCGTCTAAGATTCCTACCCCTACCCCTTCTCAAAGAACGACCTCAATTTATAGGATTTGAAGGTTCCCTACCATGGAGAGGAGATTCGATCAAGGGAGGATATGGTGAATCAATGATGATTAACTTGCTTGGAATAGAAATGGAGAAGGGATTCGAAGGATAAACCAAACTAATCAAGATGTGATCAAAATCAAAATCCAACATCCATGGAAAACTAGGTGAGTGAATGCCATCACTCCTGTAACACTAACTTCAAAGACATGAAATGGTAAGTCATCTTTCCCCCAAAACTAGGAACTAAAGGTCATATCTCCCTATACATGGAAGGGGGGAGACGACCCAAAAATGGAGGCATAATCCAACGCTTAGGGATTAGGTTTTGACCTCTAACTCATGGATTTTATTTTCAAACATGGCTAAGGAATGTACCACACATTAGTTATCCTTCTTGACATCTCTAGGGAGCAAGAAAAGCACATTCTTATGGTGTCCAAAGCATAACACTTAAGGATGGTATTAAGTGTGATAAGTTGGTGTATATAAACAACCTATCAAGAATCCTTTGGTTTTCTTTCAACAAATGTTATCCAACATTCTTCCGTACAAAGATAGAGTGATCCTTATCTTATAAATTGAAGTGGTTGTGTATATCTATTACTAATTTTTAATATAATTGACAGATAAAATAAATCTAATCTATTTTATGTTTGGAAAAAAGGATTTATAACATTTTCGAGCTATAGCAATTATAGCAAAACTATCGAAACATATATTCAATATCACATATTTATAAATTTTGTATACGTTGATCTTTCGACACTTACTAAAAGAGTAGACATTGAGAATTTCAACAGTCAACATTCTACAATGACCATTACAAAAGTTTAACCATTATCCATTTTGCATCAATTGTCGACCGTATGGTCATTAGATTAACAAATAACAAACCTAAAACATTCAGTGCTTTAAGAAATAATGCCATTCAACCAAGAGAAAGACGTCTCAGTACCAACAATTTAGTTATCCATCGGGAGACCGATGAATGTAGGCTATTTTTAAAATATATGCAAAAAAAATAAAAATTTACAAGTATTTTTATCTCTTGTCTTTCCCTTCTTATATTTTATTAGAAACCTCATTCTATTGTATTGCCTAGTTTGTTAAAGCTTACTCTCGCAAAACAAGTGCGATAGTGCTAGGTGATCAAGTGGTATAGTGATAGGTGATCAAGTGTTACAGTGGTAGGTGATAATTGTAGATGATGTTCTTCTCTTCCATCAAATAATGATTCCATTTCATATCAACTTAAACTACATCATAGAACTCCTTCCATCAAATAATGATTCCATTTCATATCAACTTGAACTACATCATAGAACTCCTTGTCACATGTAGCCTAGCCTAGTTTAGGACTCCACTATGAAACAATATTTTGTTTGGTTATTTGTTTTTAGATGGTTATATAAATAAAGTTTAAAGGCAATATCATGTTAAATTGAATGGGATATTATTTTGTTCAGGTCGTTAAAGTTTTTATTAAATACATTAGCTTACATTATTTATTTATTAGAGAATGTTAATAAATTGTTTCAAGATTTGTCTTCGATTGAGTAAGATTAATAACACTAATTAAGTAATTGAAATTTTTAAAATAAATATAATATGATATTAATGTTAATAAATAAAAATTTATTAAAAAATATTATATTTATAATTAAAATATATATATATTTATAAAAAAATTATCTAATGATTAATAATTTATTATTTATATTAAAAAGAAGTTATAGATTAAAATACCTTATTTATATTAAAAAGAAGTTATAGGTTAATGTCCGTTCTGAGAACTCGTGATCCTCATATATTTTTATATGTTTAAATAATAAAAAACGTATATATACTTTTAGAGCTAAATATGTATTTTTATGTTAGTTATTTTGCATATAAGCTTGATAGGTTGCATTTATGCCTCGTGAGTTAGGTCAAAATGATTGAGAACTCTTTATAGTAGTAAAAAGTCTTTGGATCAATTCAGCCCGTGGCTATGCCAAAGCGTCGCTTGATGTCTCCATGTTTCCAAGCCATATTCCATTTTAAAAAATTACAAAGTTACATTACATATTAAGCCATATTATTCCATATTAAAAAAATTACAAAGTTATATTATAGTAAAATTATGCAGCATAGCTAAACCTAATTTGTGAAAACTTAGAAAGAAACTGGGTTACAGAAACCAGCCAAGATATGTAGACAAACAATTCAAGCTAAATACAAGATATGTAGACAAACAATTCAAGCTAAACCTAATTTGTGAAAACTTAAAAAGAAACTGGGTTACAGAAACAAGCCAACCTAATACTAGAAATGAGAAGACTTAAGAAGAGCAAATGCCTTCCGCACACAAACGAGCAACAAGCTAACATAAACGACTTACGATTTGCGAGTCTAATTCTTAAAACCATTAGTTTGGCGCCTATCCCTTTCAATTCTTCCATCGAAGATATTACTGTCTGCAACTACCTTATCAAATATGGGAACGTAGAAAAGGAGGAGAGTTCTCGATAGCATGACTGATTTCTGCTTGAAATCTTGTCATGGCAACAGAGGGCAAGCACATAGGAAACAATATTCCTTCCACGCCATTTTTATTGCGATGCGAGACGAGGTAGTGGACCAGACCCGGTTGTACTCCCACCCCGCCGTTAACAGGCCCTGCGTAGGCTGCTTTTCCCCACCCGAAATCCACATCTCTACTGCGGAAGCCTGTAAGGTTCGACACAAAAAAGGAGCCCACCACTGTGCAGTGAGGGCGCCCTTTCAGTTCCATGAAATCTATCACCGATCGCATGTACTCGTCGTTAACAGCCGTTTTCGCTTCGTTTATTAATTTCACAGCGAAAAACAGCGGCTTGTTTGCCAGCTCTTCTGAGGTCGTCTTTGCACATGCAAGGCATATCGCATTCCCGTAGAACCCTTCAGGAAGCGGCTCGTCGGATTTTGTGCGGACGTTAACAGGGAATATGAACCGAACTTCCTGCTGTCCGGGCAGCTGGAGAGCCTTCGTTCTCAAACGCCACAAAAAAGCCGAAAGAACATCAAAGGTTGAGTACTTGCCTTTCCCTATTGTTTGCCTCTTAAGCGACTCGATCACCTTGTAGCTGAAGAAGAATGAACCGTGCATCGGCCCGTTGGCACTGACCAGCTGCCCATATTTGTCTTCTATTTGATCGTATTCGTAGAGAGGGAATTTGACAGCTGGATTCGTCGGAGGTCGGAGAGTTTCTCTTTCCCAAACCGGGAGAACTGAAGGCCTCGCCTTTCCCTTCGCTGTTTCGGCTAGAGCGTTCAAGAACTGAACGAAGCCATGTCCGTCGCACATGGTGTGATTAAAAGTGATGGCCAATATGAACCCTTCGCATCTCAGGCGGGTTACCTGTAACGTCATGATAAACAGTGCATTCAGAACATACAATTTCAATCGGAAGAAATAGCAATCAATGTGACATAACAAATGAAAGGAATACGAATTGAATTCATCAAAGAAAATCGAGTGAGGATATGAATGAATTGACCTGAATGAAAAGGGGAGCAGAATTGGTAATAGTTGGTGATATCGGCAGGTCGTGCAGCAGATCTTGGCAGCAGGGAAAGGGAGGCTGGAGGTCTCCGAACTCCTCCAGAGAAACGTCTGCATCAGCTTCCACAAACATGACGCCTTCGCCGGTGCATTCCACCACTAGCTTACCGTCGGGCGCGTCTCTGAGTCTTCCAGCAAAAGGATAGTAGAACACTAAAATCTTGGCCAGAGCTTCTCTGATAACTCTGGCAGGATCCTCACCCTTCTTCAATGGGTTGAACGGATAGAATAGAATGTTGCGACCATGAAATCTCAGAGTCGCTTGATCATCGATATTGGACAGGTATAGGAATTTTTTTGGAGTAGGCTGAGAAGGAGTGACGAGGACGGCCGGCTTTCTTGTGACCTTGAATTGTAGAGATGCCATGAAAGATCGAAGTTTCAATACTCAGCTGAGGTTGGAACAAAGGGCTGAACAACGGTGTTGGAGGCTTTGGACGCTAAGAGAACTCGGAGGTTTTCCGGATCAGGCGGTGGAGATTTGCTTGCAGTGTTTTCAGACTTATAAGCGTCGTGTTAATAAATAAAATTTAATTTAATTTATTTATCATTATTTTTTTTATTCATTCATAATTAGTGATAAAGATATTTTCAACAGCATTTTCTAGATAAAGTTTTTTAGATTATTTATTTTAAATTTTTAATAATCTGCGTAAAGGTACTGTCGTCAGAATTTTTAATAATCGTGTTAATAAATAAAATAAAATTTAATTTATTTATCATTATTTCTTTTATTCATTCATAATTAGCGATAACCATATTTTCAACAGCATTTTCTAGATAAAGTTTTTTAGATTTGCTTGCAGTGTTTTTAGATTTATAAGCGTGGTGTTAATAAATAAAATTTAATTTAATTTATTTATCATTATTTTTTTTATTCATTCATAATTAGTGATAACCATATTTTCAACAGCATTTTCTAGATAAAGTTTTTTAGATTATTTATTTTAAATTTTCAACAACTCCTTGAATTTGCATGGGGATTGGCTTCCAGCAACCAATCCTTCTTGTGGGTTGTCAGGCCAGATATGGTACATGGTGAATCTTCCATATTACCCCAGGAATTCATGGAGGAAACCAAGGATAGAGGTTTGTTGGTCGATTGGGCGCCCCAGATAATGGGAGGATTTCTAACTCATAGCGGCTGGAACTCCACGTTGGAAAGCATAAGCGCGGGAGTGCCAATGATATGCTGGCCCTTCTTCGCCGACCAACATGTAAATGTGAAATTCGTTTGTGAAGAGCGGGGAATAGGATTGCTCCTGAAAAAGACGGCGAAGAGAAAAAAGTTGGCAATGTTGGTGAGGAATTTGATAGGAGGAGAAGAGGGAGATAAAATGAGGAGAAGAACTGGAAAAATAAGGTAAACTGCCAGGAGAGCACTCGGGGAAGGGGGATCTTCTAACAACAACTTAGACAAGTTACTCCGCCAAATAATTCCACAAAAGAATGTACCATATGATAGTCAGACGGTTGAGGTAGACATTTTGGAAACAGAGAAAGTCGAATGTTGGTAGATTAAGGGCTCGTATTTAATTGCATTTCTCTATAAAGTTACGCTTAGTTCACCAACTTGTGTATATGCAGGTTGTTATGTTCATTTGCAGCTAAAATTTGTAATGCTTCAGACAAACTTCTGGTAGAATTTTACCTTCTAGGAGATGTACCTTTGTGCTCTTCTAACCTCGGTTGAATTCAACATATGCCGAGCAAATGAATTCTTTGGGAGTTTTAAAATGACTAAACTGATTGCAAGGAGTTTCATATTATAAGAAACATGGACTTTCATATTATAAGAAACATGATAGGATAGATATAAGTTCTCAAGAGGGAAAAACTGATATCACTTGAACTGTGACGGTTAAACTTTGCTTTACTTAAACTTTAAATAAATATCTGGGTTCTTCTTTTCTTTTAAACTTCGACACATTTATTTCAGGAAATCTAAAACTACTTTGCGTCACTTGAACTCCGAAGGTTAAACTTTGCTTCACTAAAGGGTTAAGTAAATATTTGGGTTTTTCTTTTCTTTTGAACTTCGACACATTTATTTTAAGAAATCTCACCTAAGTTGAGATAAACTATTACATGTCTTCACTGAAACAAGTCCACCTTTGAATATAAGAAAACCTCACCTTTGTCCCAAGGGTTAGCTCAATTGCTAAGACGTGGGTACACTCTCTCACTTCGGGGGGAGGTCACGGGTTCGAGCCTTGAGTCCTCTACGGTTAGGCCTTTTGCTAGGATGGCCGGCGGTTTACCACCTTTACCATCCAGGAATGTGGGGAAGTATTGCTGGGTTTCCCGTGGATCTTTCCATCTGAAAAAAAGGAAACCTCACCTTTACTTTGACGAGATTATTCTGCTACACTTGGACTTGTTATACAAAGTATATCATTTACTTTGACTTGAAAGACACTTTTAGTCACCCAGTTAGTTGAGATAAACTATTGCATAACTCCACCTCAACAAGTCCACACTTTTCATCATCCTTCACCATCCTTAAATTGATGTGAACTTTTATACAACTATAATATGACAAACTCCAAATAAACAAAATATTATACTATGACAAACTCAAAATAAACAAATTATTAAAGGAGATTTGTGTCTAAGTTAAACGGTGAAATGTGAAAGATTCTTGATTATTTAACAAAAATATCAATATCTATTGCTTAGAGAGATTACATACAATAAGACTAAACTCCATACTCTAAATTAAGTGACAAAACAGTATTTTTACAGACTTATTGAGCTGAGATTTCATAGGAAGCTTCTGATTAATGTCTCCAACCTTTTGGGTTATTTTTATTTCACGGGTATGTTCAGGACCCCCTAACAGTAATTCGTATCCCAGGGACGTTTTGGCCCTAACGTGGCCAAAAACGAATTCAATACACAATAATTACAATGCTGGGCATAGACAAAAACGCCCTGGAAGCTAGAATAAAAAATGGTAAGTGGGTAAAACAACCCGAGGAGGCAAGATCGATTTTTAGCTTGGAAAATGGTGGAGAAATGCAACAAAAATCGTGGGTAAGGAAACCCAACCACATACCATTACAAAAATGAAATTCTCAGCTTGAGGAAAATGAAGAAATGACTGCCGGCCATGTGAGGGAAAATATACACAGCAGACCCAAAAACAAATTTCACACATAGAGAAACTTCGAACCGTTTGAGAGAGCCCCAACGTGGATGATGGATGATGAGGAAAATGCTCAGGAGCTCCAAAATCGTGAATGAGGATCACAGCAGGCAAAATCGTGAAGGTAAGACAGCTCCCAAGCTTCACTACGTGAGGAAAATGAAGAACGTGAGTGTATGGCCAAATGGGCATGCATTTTAGGTGTTTACTTGCCCCAAAAGTCAAAAACGATTTTCCCAAAAAATGGGTTTTCCCAAAATTTGAATTTCCTGCCCATACTCTTCCCATCCCCATACAATAACTACTTCAACCAATTTCTGGCAGAATTAAATGATTGGGTGAATGAGACAAGAAAGGTAGTTGACTGTTTCATGGGTTCTCTTTTTGACATTCGGCTTTTCCCCATTGGCCCCAAAGGTTAAATATCCCCCCCCCTACCTTATTCTTAAGAAATCATGCCCCCATCTCTTTTATTCATGCATAGACATAGCTGGTTGTGGGTATTTTAATTAAAATGCGTATTTACATGATGCCAAAAATTATAATGTGTCGAATAGCACGATATACCATTGGCAACGATTTTAATCGCCGGGACATAAAACTTTAAATCGATGGTGGGGCTTTTTCCTTTAGCTCCACACCATGATTAATTGCAATATATACATCATATACATTTTAAATGCAAACGGGGTCAAAACCAGGGTGTTACAATGATGATGATGATGATGATGACCACGAATGGTATGACTATGATGACGATGATTATGATGATGATGACTATGATGGTGATGATAATGATGATGATGACAATGATGCTAATGAGGATGATGACTATGATGAGGATGATGATGAGGAGGAGGAGGAGGAGGATGGCTATGAGGATGATGATGAGGAGGAGGAGGATGATGGCTATGAGGATGATGATGACAATGACGATGAACAATGATGGTGATGATGATGATGAGGATGATGTCAATGAGGATGATGAGGATGACGATGGCAATGATGATGAAAAATGATGGTGATGATGATGATGATGAGGATGATGATGGTGACGACGATGATGAGGAACAATGATTATCATGATAGGTTTTAAACTTTGCTTTGATTTTATTTTCAAGCATTTTCAATGGAATGATGATGATGACCATGACGATGATGATGAACAATGATGATGATGATGATGATGAGGGTGATGATGATGATGATGATGATGACAATGATGATGATGAGGATGATGACTATGATAAGCATGAGGATGAGTATGAGGATGCTGATGATGATGGTGACAATGACAATGATGATGAACAATGATGGTGATGATGATTATGATGATGAGGATGATGATGATGACGACAATGATGATGATGAAGAACAATGATGATGATAGGTTTAGTTGAAACTTTGCTTTGATTTTATTTTCAAGCATTTTCAATAGAATGATGATGGTGACCATGACAATGATGATGAACAATGATGATGATGATGATGAGGATGATGACAATGATGATGATGAGGATGATGACTGTGATGATGAGGATGAGGATGAGGATGAAGATGATGATGATGATGATGACGACGATGACAATGATGGTAATGATGATGATGACAACGATGATGAGGAACAATGATGATCATGATGATGATAGGTTTAGTTGAACCTCTGCTTTGATTTTATTTTCAAGCATTTTCAATGGAATGGTGATGATGACCATGACAACAATGATGAGGAGGAGGAGGACAATGACAATGATGAGGATGAGGATGATGACTATCATGATGATGATGATGATGACGACGATGATGATGAACAATGATGGTGATGATGACGATGATGATGATGATGATTATCACGATGACTATGACTATGATGACGATGATGATGATGATGATGATGATTACGATGACGAGGATGAAGATGTTGATGATGACTATGACTATGATGACTATGACGATGATGATGACCAATAATGATGATGATCATGATCATGATGATGACAATGACATCGATGACTATGATGATGATGATGAAGATGATGATGATCATCATCAAGAATACTATGACTATGATGGTGATGGTGATGATGATGATAATGATGATGATGACGAGGATGACTATGATGATGATGAGGATGAGGATGAGGAGGAGGAGGAGGATGATGACTATGATGATGATGATGATGATGATGATGACGACGATGCCTATGATGATGAACAATGATGGTGATGATGGTGATGGTGATGACGACAATGATGAGGAACAATGATGATGATGATGAGGACGAGGATGATGACAATGATGATGATGAGCATGACGACTATGATGATGATGAGGAGGAGGAGGACTATGATGACTATGATGATGATGCTTATGATGATGATTACGATGATGATGACTATGATGGTGATGCTAATGATGATGATGATGATGACAATAATGATGATGAGGATGATGACTATGATGATGATGATGATGAGGATGAGGATGATGACTATGATGATAATGATGAGGATGAGGATGATGATGAGGATGATGATGATGATGACGATGACGATGACGATGATGATGAATGATGATGGTGATGATGATGATGATGATGATGATGATGACACCGATGATGAGGAACGATGATGATGATGATGATGATGATGATGACTATGATGATGATGAGGAGGATGAGGATGATGATGATGTTGATGATGATGACAATGGTGATGAACAATGACGGTGAGGATGATGATGACGACGACGATGATGATGAACAACAATGATGAGGATGATGATGATGATGATGATGATAGGTTTAGTTGAAACTTTGCTTTGATTTTATTTTCAAGCATTTTCAATGGAATGATGATGATGACCATGACAATAATGATGAACAATGATGATGATGAGGAGGAGGATGATGACAATGATGATTGTGAGGATGATGACTATGATGATGATGATGAGGATGATGATGATGAGGATGATGATGTGACGATGACGATGATGATGAAAAATTATAGTGATGATGATGATGATATTGAGGATGATGATAATGATGATGACGATGATGACCACGATGATGATGATGATGATGGTGATGATGATCACGATGACTATGACTATGATGATGATGATTGTGATGATTATTGTGATGATGAGGATGACGATGAGGAGGAGGAGGAGGAGGATTTTGTTATTAACAATGGTGTTATTTACCATGTGTTATTGACCATGGTCGCCATTGTTTCTACTTTCATGACCATGGTCACCATTGTCGCTATTGTTGCGCTAGGGCTTGAGGCCATGTATTATTGACCATGGTCATCACTGTCGTTGTTGTCAGGCTAGGGCTTGAGGCCATGTGTTATTGACCATGGTCACCACTGTCGCTATTGTCATGCTAGGGCTTGAGGCCATGTGTTATTGACCATGGTCACCACTAAAACTTTGTTAAACCTTGACACCCATCCTTGGTCAATGTTGGAGGCCTCCCTTACCCTCCACTAGCCATAGGTAAGGATCCTAAGACCTCATAAGGGAACACATGGGCCTAAGAAGAAAGTAGTGGTGAAGAATGTACTGTAAAAATACTCGTACATGTGTGAATACAAAGACATTGTTGAAGAACGTTAGTCATTAAATTAGATAAATGTTAGTAAGTAAGTGCTGTAAATGTTAGGCAGCAGCGCGCATGCGTGTGTCTGCATGTACGAGCGCGCGCTCTAATGGACGTGTGCGCACTCTTATACATGCACGCGTGATCATAAATACACGTGCGCACACATGTTGCTAGTTAAAAAAATAGAGATCTGGATTATCGGGGTTGCTACCAATTTTCACAGGTTTTCTACAACTGTTCGCACGTTTTGTGCTCCTGAACTTTGTAATTTAGCTCACACTCAATCATAAATTGGACACTATTTGATCTATTGGATAAAATATCACTCTTGGAATCTAACAAACATCTTCAGTGGTCTTGGAAGTTAGTGGATACATTCAAACTACAAGTTTTCATTGCAAGAAGAGATCAGTTTGAATAGGTATGGTGAATTGTAAATAATTTTTTTCATTCACAAGCTTTCAGATCATTTCATTGATTTATGTTTTATCATATGCCTACAGCAATATCTCTCTCATAGACAACAATTAATTTCACAAGAAGAACTCCCAACTTCACATCTAAACAAGTCTCATATTCTCCATACAAGATGCAGTATGCAATGTTAACTAATATACATTTGCACATGAATATATTTTAATTTCACACAATGATGGAATAGATGAAGTTATCTCTTGAGACTCTTCAATTTAAAAAAAAACCTTTGAAGCAATCATGGGAGAGGGTCCATATTGAATAGTTCACCAACTTGTCCATATTCTCTATATAAGATGAATTATGAAATGTAGACCAAAAATCATTTGCACATGAATATATTTTGATTTCCCACAAGGATGGCATAGATGAGGTTCTCTCTTGAGACTCTTCAATTTGTAGAAAAACCTTGGAAGCAATCATGGGAGAGGTTCCATATTGAATAGTTCAACAACTTGTCCATGCTCTCCTCTTCATGCTACATTTATCATAACATGCCTTTGAGCTTGACAGGGATGCCTCTACCTCAATGGTTTCTCCTTTTTTCGGGGAATTTGCAACCTCCTCATTGTGTAATTAGTCAATTTGTTCTCTTTAGTTAGTGTAACTTAATGAGTGTAATTTATTCAGTTTATTCCCAAGACATCCAAACACCAGCTTGTGTCTTCCCTCACAACTAATGTGGCATATTACATGTAATGTCATCTTGTCTGAAGGTGTTGGAAATGAAGAATATTTCACTCATCTTCTTGTGACTTGCAATACTTTTTGAACACAAAGGAAGTCATAATCCTATAGCTGTAATACCTGCAAACTTGACTCTCTTTACTTGACTCAAATAGAGTATAGAAATGAAACTTTATTTCGAACATAAATAGAAACCTTTAATCAATGTTTATGTATTAATGCCAATAATTACCATACTAACATATCTGTAATTTAGTTAATTATGTTGGAACGCGTCATCTTTATTGTATAATGGAACTAATACCTTATTGTTTGCTTCTTATGCAGGGGTATACCTCATAGTTTTGATAAAGAAACTTTTGGAGATGGGAAACTCATGTAAGATAGTAAGAAAAACTAGAAGGAATATGCCCATTGAAAAGGAAAATGAGGTAAGAGAAAAGGCCAAATGAGGTAAGAGAAAAGGCCAGGTTATCAATGGACAGAGTGAGACATGATCTAGACATTTCCACTGATATTGCGATCAATCCTAATATAGTTAACGACATAAAAAACTCTAGTTCAGAACCACGGGTGAAGTAGTTGCATCCAACGAACCCAACTCAAATTCGAACATCAACACAATCTCCAACCAACAATCCATCAATGAACCATATTGAAGCTCTTTAAGAAATAGATATATTGAGAGACATTGAGTATCAAGCATTGCACCTAGGAGAAATGATTAATTTTCAATCTCTCCAAGAAGACCACAACCATGTCAAGCACACTCTCAATATGGACCAACATGTGAATGAAGCACCACAACAAAGAAGCCTCGGGATTCTTAACTCGTGTCCACCTTCCCTACCTCAACTATCTAGTGTAAGAAAAAGGACTCCTAGACATATCCATGTGGATGAAAGTTGTTTGTTAGGCCTTGAAGGTAAGTTTCCCAAATGCACTATTGATTGGCAATGTAGCAAATTAATGAAGGAATATTTTGAATCAAAAGGCGATGCAGGTAAATGTCAATTAATACTATGTTTGTTAAATTCAAATTGTTTAGTTGTTGTTAGGATAATTTTTGGCATAAAGATGGTTAGAAGTTTAGAGGTTAGCAATCATATTGTTAGAAATCTCCAATCTTCTTTTAATGCGACTGGGAAGACGTCTCGTACTAAATATCTTTGTGCAGCTTGTCGTGTGTTATCAGAATCAGTTGTAAGCAAGTCCACATGGCAACATCACCTCCTTTCACACACTTCTCACATACTTAAATTAAATAGAAAAAATGTTAAGAAGTACTCTGCTATAAAAGAAAATCTTCATACTCTAGGTAAAAAACATTGTTGGGATTTTGTTAGCAGGTTTCCTCGTCGAGATATGAAGCTAATTGATGTTTTTATGGACTTAGTACAAAATTTATGGCATGATCATACCAGACCTTCATCTAACCAAAGAAATGTGCTACTTGATCATTCGTTTGCTTGCTGAACCTGATCATACAAAATAAACTCCTACTTGATCATTCGTTTGCCTGCTGAACCTGTAAGAACCAGCAGTCCATCTGAGTTAGCAAAATGCTAAGTAAGCCCCGATTTTCAAAGATAGTTTCTCACCTACTTGCAAAAAAGTAAATTATTAGTACAACTGGCAGCAATCTAAATGCAAGTCATCTTTATATAACTTATAAAATTAAAGTTGTATTAGTTAATTGAATTTTGAAACTAATCATTACAAATTGTTAAACTATTTCATTTTCCACTAACTGCTAGCAGTTATTAATCTACGTATTCAAACATTTTATGTTACTTGAAAAATTTTAAATTTTTATGAAATTTTGGGGTTATGACATTGGCGTTATGTATTCAACCTCAGAAAATTTTAAACTCATTGGATACACTGATAGTGACAATGGAGGCAACATAGATGACATGAAGAGCACATATGGGCACACATTTCATTTTGGTACAGGTGTTGTTTCATGGGCTTCGAAGAAACAACACATAGTAACTCTGTCTTCAGCAGAAGAAAAGTATGTTGCAACAACAAGTGCTGCATGTCAAGCTGTCTGGATGCGAAGAATGTTGAAAGACTTGTCACAGAAGCAACAAGAACCGACAACCATCTTCTGTGACAACAATTCATCCATATCATTATCAAAGAATCTGTGTTTCATAAGAAAACCAAGCACATCGACACAAGGTTTCATTTCATAAGAGAGTTGGTGAACAACAAAGAAATTTGTTTAGAATTTTGCAGGTTTGAAGATCAACTTGCAGACATATTTACAAAACCATTGGCAAGGGATACATTTCAGTATCTACGCAGTTGTCTTAGAATGACAAGTTTTGCACAGTGAACTTTGTCATGCACAGAGCAAGTCCAAGCTATGAAACATTTTGTAATTTTTTTAAAAATCCCCATCTACTCATAATTAAGGGGGAGTATTGGAAAAAGTAATTACTTGGAGAAGTCGTACCAGACCTCAACCGACTCTGCCAAAGTCTTTATCAGTTAAGACTACGTCAGACAGTCTAACAAGATGAAGAGTTCACGGCTGTCATATATAAACCAGTCGTATTAAATTTTTGAACTTAAGTCACTAGGTAGATAGTTATAACATCCATTAATGGCAAGTGTGTACATTAAGGTAGAAGCAATTTTAGTTTTCCTATAAATAAATGAAGAATTTTGTAAATCACTAAGAGAGAAATAGAGAACTCGGAGAGAGAATTTGGAGCAAAGAGTGAAGAAAGAATAGAGTTGTAGCCCAAGCTTATGTGTGGTTATTTCTATGGCAGAGTCGAAGCTTTGTAAAAGAATTTGTTGGAGAGAGCCTACAAGTTTGTATTATCCTTTTGTTATTTCTCGACAAGTTATATATATATATATAGTTTATGGTATAGATCAAATAGTTTATGGTTGAAATGCATGTTTACTTAGCCGACATTTTCTCTAGAATTATGTGTATAAATGTTGTTTACATTTACTGGTTGGGTGAAAGATCAAAGAATCCATAAATTTCTCACCCAGTAAAAGTTCGAGGTTTTAGGGCAGAGTGGTAGACACAAGTCTCCTTAATGTTTGGTTATATGTTTTTATAATTCTCTTGAATTGTTG
Organism: Pseudotsuga menziesii; assembly: GCA_001517045.1. NCBI lineage: Eukaryota > Viridiplantae > Streptophyta > Pinopsida > Pinales > Pinaceae > Pseudotsuga > Pseudotsuga menziesii. The sequence continues at coordinate 6,173 of LPNX010242866.1, read as the reverse complement.
ATTGTGTCGGTTTTTACTTCATATTACCAAGGTGAAAAACATTTGTAATTTCTTAAGTCTTTTAGGCTAAGAAATATCATTTGTATGTTTCGACTAAAAACAAACCATTCGAGCAAGTGAGTCCAAGTAAAGTTGTCCAGTTAAATAGACAAGTTGTATGTTGTAAAACCCACAAGTTGTTTACGAACAAGTTGTGGAAGTAAAACAGTAAAACCGACAAGTCAAAACTTGTCGAGGTAAAAGGGTCTCTCCAAGTGCTTCACTATTGAAACGCCTTAGTATGTAATTAAGTATATTACATGTATTCAGGTTACAAGTTTAATGTTTTTACTTCCTTATATGGGTCTCTTATGTGGCATTTTTATGACGGATTTATTTATTTGTTAATTTAAAATTCAATAATGTTTAATAATATTAAAAATGATTAAAATATTATAATTATTTATATTTGAATATAATGAAATAATTTAAATTAATATAATTATTTTATGATTTTTATTTACAATTTAGAAAAGGAGGAAAAGTCTTTTTCCTAAACTACCTAAAGATAACACAAATGTATTTTTAATGATATTGATTTTAAATTATATATATATATATCTATCTTAAGTTATAACTTATACATGTTGACCACCACAAGTTAAATGATTAACAAATTAGATAAATGACAAAATTATCGTGGACAATATACTTGTGCAGAATATTGGTACAAGACTTAAGTAAATGGTGTGGGCTTTGAAGAGTTTCACCACCATGGCACCTACTCTAGGCACCTACTCTAGGCACATTAGAAACATAAAAATGAACCGATTCAGAATATCTTATGTGAAATATTAAGTGAAAGTTACAACTTTACTGTTGTAGGCATGTTTAACTCGACGGATTGCCCGAATCTTCATTTACAACTTTTGTGCCACTCATTCTATATTTGCTGGGGAAGACCGTAAGAGTTTGTTTACTCCAGGGTTGGAATTTCAAATGACGGACACTCGTCAAAATTGCCGGTAACAATCAAAATCTGAAACGTTTCCTGTATTCCAAGCCAGATTTTGACTGTCGCGGTAAAATCTTGGCCGTATTTGACGGGTAAATTGACCCATGACGGGCATTTACCCGTCAAATTCCATCCCGAGTCGTCTCATATATAAGCGGTAAAAATTCTTTGGGAAGGCAAGTCCATAAAATGTATAGAATTGAATAAAACAAATAAAATATTAATGGAATAAGTATGGAATGAAAAAGATGCCCCATTTCCATCCACTTTTGTCATTTTCTTTACGGTTCACTTTTCTTTTAATTCAATAAGTATTGAATAAAAAAGATGCCACATTTCCCTCTACTTTTTGGCATTTTCTTTAAGTTCCACTTTTCTTGATTAAATTTGTAATTGATTGATATTTATTTTCAATAACAAACAATATTAAAAAACCTTAACTTGGGCATTGTTGCATATTACAAGTTTGTATATAATATGGGTCTTTGAACAAAGATGGGACCTTTTAAATGGAATGAATGTTTTGCAAAACACATTCTAGTTGTAAAATTCAACAACTTTTATGTATTTCTTAAACATAAGAATGAAAAACAGGAGGAAACTTATATAATTTAACATATCAATTTAAATATATAAAAAATATTTAGTAAAAAGTATGTTTTTGGTACACAAGTTCTCAATAAATTACTAAAAATAGAAGAATAATAAAATGCTACTAAATTTTTAAAATAATTAAATAAATTATTTAAAAAAATGTAAATAGATATGTGAAAATATTTTAGGGACAAGACCTATAAATTGTAACTTTGAAACAAGAGTTTCATTAATTTTTTCAATTATTTTAAAATTTATAAATTTTGAAAATAACATCTTACCAAAATTAGTAGCTCCAAGTTCATGACATCTACAGGAGAGAAATTTCAAACTATCTAGAGAAATGGGTATCTAAATTCAACAAGTTCTTCTAACTTCTAAGGCCCACAATGAGTATTTGAAATTCTATAGGCTATGCTTGGTAAATTCAGTAGCTGATAAATTTCTCATGCTTGGTAAATTTGGTAGTCGGTAAATTGTTGAGGCTTGGTGGGTGGCTGAATTAATTCCTTCACTAACATAGTTTAAAATCAACTTCTTCTTCTAAATGGTACATGCCTCTCTCTCGGAGTTGCATTTTCAGACTTGAAAACTATCTTATCCTCTAAAGAAAAGACACAAAGGCTAAAAATGTTAAATTTTCATATGCTTAGCTAAGACATCAGTATATCATTTCATTTTTCATAATAAAAGCATATAAACAGGATCACTGAAAGAAACAGTATCACAAGAACAACACAGATTTATCCTGGGAAAACCCTAAAGGGAAAAACCTAGCAAAATCTTCCTCAATATAGATGCCCCAAAGGGTAAAAAGGTAAAACCAACAAGGAGATCAAAAACTTGATCCTCCTCCTTCTCCAGCAACTTCTCTCCTCCACAAGTGCGCTATTCCAAGTGAGTGTGTATGTCTCAAGTGAGGGGCACTACACCTCTATTTATATTCATCTGTTCACTTAAAGTTTACTCAATTAACATGTCGGCTTAAGTTAACTCATGTAGGCTCGAGTTACACATGTAGGCTCAAGTAACCACACTGGGGTGCTGATGACCCACCTTTACAATTTGAGGGGACTACCTCATGACTCCTATTAGTTCTTCCGATTAGGAGCATTGGGGTACAATGAAATACAAGTGGTTCTCCTGATTGGACCATCGGGGACCACGAAAGATACATAAAGAATATTCTTCGAAGTTACAATATTTCAACGCTCCCCCTTAACGAGAAGGGTATTCTTCATCATCAACAACAAGAGCAGAGATAGGGGACATCATCAACATCAGTAGGGTAACACATCTATAAATCATTGGAAGCTTTTCAACATCATGTAGTCTTCATCTTCAATCCTCAGTCTTCATCATCAGCAACATCTTCAGTCTTTGATCAGCAACATCTTCAGCATTTTGATCTTTCAATTAGCAACGACATATTCAGCACTTGGACCTTTCGATCAGCAACATCTTCAGCACTTTGACTATTCGATCAGCAACAACATCTTCAGAATTTTGACCTTTCAATCAGCAACATATTCAGCACTTTGACTGTTCGATCAGCAACAACATCTTCAGCATTTTGACCTTTCGATCAGCATCAACATCATCATCATCATGTTCTGATTTGTCGATCATAATCATCATCACATTCTGATCTTTCGATCAGAAGCATCATCATCATACTCTGATCTTTCGATCAGAAACATCATAATCATAGTGCATCATCATCATACTTTGATCTTTAGATCAGTACGTCATCATCATCATACTCTGATCTTTCGATCAGTATGTCATCATCATCATACTCTAATATTTTGATCAGTACGTCATCATCATACTCTGATCTTTCGATTAGTACGTCATCATCATCATACTCTGATCTTTCGATCAGTACGACATCATCATCATCAGCAACAACCTGCAATCCACAACTCAAAGACATAAAGTCTTTGGATCATTTTTGGACTTAAAGTCTAGGGATGATACAATCCCACCACATTCTCGACAACCGAAGTTACCAGATTGATTACGGGAGAATCAATCCCT
>LPNX010242860.1:0-22786 GCA_001517045.1 Pseudotsuga menziesii | reverse complement strand
TGCATTTTGGCCGAGAATGTTAACTTCAACCACCACACTTCCATTGCCTCATTCATCTTTTATGAATTCTAGATTCGACTAAAGTGCCCCAAACATAGATTCTTCTTCTCTCAAGAGTGACTATCTCAGGGGGACAACGGGGGTCAAGGGGGCTTGCCCCCTTGTGGCTTCCCCGTCCCTCAACCGGCAAAGAGGACGCGACCAACACAACATACACAGCCGGGCAAGATGCCCAATGAACATAAACAGAAAACAAATGCTGGAATTAAGCATACACAGATGCATTTATCTTCAATCATACAGCGGAAGCAACACACACATTCCAGCAATCTCCACGTTCATTATAATTCATTTAACATCAATATAAAATTTGCAGAGATGGAATAACCAGCAGCACTTATCTCTTGATGAGGAATTCACCCGCAACCAGCTACGTCGCTGCAACATTCCACCCAACCATAGGCCAGCTTGCTCATCTATCTCTCAGCAACACTGCCACCCCCGAGCTGGGCATGATTCCTCCGGAATAAGGGTTAATTGCAGGCTTATACATAGCCAAGGGGACATAAACGACAAACCAATCACAGCTAGGTTTCACAGGCTGTCAACAAACAAGCCAAGCCAAGACAGTCCAATGGACAGCCACTGCATACCAGCAGCCAAACAATCCCTTCACAACTCTGTGAAGAAGTCATAAACAACAGGGGACAGCCCCAAATGAAAGATGAGCACAGCTCAAGTCCAATGGGAAACCCAGAGTTGGTTTTGGCCCTAACGTGGCCAAAACAACTCAACCACAACATCCCAGACCAGGGAAACAACAATAATAGCCCAATTTCAAAGTAAAAACCATGGCAGCTATGCACAGTCCCAGAACAGGGAGACCCAGCCAACACATTGGGAATCAACGGTGACCCAAGACGAATTTGAGCTCCCCAGCCCACAAAACGTGGGTGAAATCAACAGCAACCCAATACGTGGGTTAAAACCACGGCCATCAAAACGTGGAGAAACAACAGCCCCAAACAAAACAGTCAGCACGGCTCTCACATGGATAGAACACCCCAACCAGTCTGTGCGTGAGTGCAATCTTGCACTGAACAGCAAAAACGCAAGGAAAACATACCCGACCTCTGCGTGCAAATACCAGCCTGCGCGTGAGGGGAAAACGGCCTCCTCTATGCACGTGAATCCACAAGCCATCGGGGGGATGAACAGACCATTAGCCTCTGCGTGAGGATGAACAGACCAGCCGTGGGAGAGACCTATGCGTGAGGGTGAGCAACAGACCCAAAATCGTGGTAGAGTGTAAAACTGACCAGGGAAGAGTGCGTGAGGGAGAAGAATGGGCTGACATGGGTGGAGTGGGCAATTGGGTAAGGCTGACAGCCTCCCACAACCACCACCACTTCAGCAATAAATGCCCTCAGCCATAACTCCTCAACCACCAGCTGAGCATTAAAGAGGTTGACAAGGTTGGATGAGACAAAAAGGGTGACAAATAACAAAGGTGGCAAAACAACAAGGCAATAAAACATGGGTTTTCCCCCTTAACTAAGGTTTGACATCCCCCACCCCTTATCCTTCGGAACCATGCCCTTTTCATTCAATGTTGCACTGCCGTAGCTGGTTGTGGTTTATTTTAATTGATGTGCGTGTTTACATGATGTCAAATTATAAGGTGCCGGATAGCACAACAAACCATCGGCAAATATCCCCATTGCCGAACATACACAACCAAATCGATGGTGGGGCTTTTGCCTTGAGCTCCTCACCATGATTATTTACATTATATACATCATGCAAACGGGGTCGAAACCGGGGACATGACAACAGCTTATGACATTTCAGTGTAGCAACCAAAGATCGGCACATTCCGCAGAAGATAAGTTAATGTCCATATTAGGTAGTATTTAACTAGCCTATTATTTTTTCCTTTGTTTTCAAATTTTTGGGACATTACATATTTTTATCTTTCAAATCCTTATGAGAGAAGAAAGCTACCCATCTTAGCATACCAAGCCCTGGGGGCTTGCTTGAGGCCATAGAGTGACTTATTCAATCTACAAACAAGTGAAGGATCATGAGTGAAAAATTTATCATCCTACATATAAATCTCCTCATGAAGGTCACCATGAAAAAAATCACTCTTCACATCCATATGGTGCACCTCCCATCATTTAGACTCAATAATGGCCAAAACTAGCCTGATAGAGTCCATCTTTGCAACTGGTACAAATGTCTCTATATAGTCCACTCCATGGAATTCGGAGAAGAATTTGGAAACCAAAATGGCATTATACTTAATATATTAACCTTCAACATCCATATTGGTCCTATAAACCCAATTACATTGCACTAGTTTCCTCTCGGAAGGTAGAGGAACTAACTCCTAAGTTTCATTGTCTTGCAAAGACTTGAAATCTTCTTACATGGATGTTTTCAATATTGGGTCATGTGATGCTTATTCATATGAATGTGGATCATATCCAACCATCATAAAACACCTCTATGGAATATTTGAATCACAAGTGGAGAAAGCATTGTGAAGCTGAAATCTAGTCTTCCTAGAGTCTAGTGGATCTCCAGCAAGATCACCAGCTGCTTGTATGGTTTTATCAGCCCATTTCGGCCTTATGGGTGAGTCATGATATGAATGCATGTCATAATATTAATATTCCATATCTGAATCAGAAAAATAATAAATATCAACATCACTTACATCATCATTGAGTGGAGGGTGTGAGCAATCGCCCTCTACTAGCTCGACCTCTTGCATAGGCTCTTCTTCAAACTATACACTTCTCTCGATGAATGTTTTCTGAGATGAGGGATCAAAGAGAGTGTATCCCTTTGAATATTAATCATATCCAACAATTATGGACTCCTTTATTTGAGGTTTCAATTCTTTTCTCTTATCGGAAGGAATTCTAGCCCAAGCCTTTGAGCCAAAAACCCTGAAATGAGAAACATTTGGCTTGTGACCACTCCAAGCCTCAAATGGAGTTTTTTGTTCAAATTATTTGTGTGGAACTATGTTCTGAACATATGCATCAAAATTTATGGCTTCATCCCATATCTGAGGAGACAAAGACTTAGCCCCCAACATGCAAGTGGCCATCTCCTTCAATGCTCTATTATTGTGCTCTGCCACACCATTTTGCTGTGATGTGTAAGGCACATAATGTTGCATTTGAATTCCATTATATTCACATAGATGATGTAGGTTCTTCTTGAAATATTCCTTTCCATTATCAGTCCTTAAGACCTTGATTTATTCCCACTCAAGTTTTCAACCAAAGCTTTGAAAACTTTGAATATCTCATACACTTCGGATTTTTGCTTGAGAAAATACACCCAACAATACCTTGAGAAATCATCTACGAATGTTAAGACATACCTTGATTTTCCATAGGAGGGTGTGGGAAGAGGTACTATAATATATGAATGGATCAATTCAAGCACTTGGACAACCCTTATTTCCTTTCCCTTGTCATACTTGCGCGCTGCATGCTTCCCAACAATGCATCCCTTGCATGTGCCTTCAGAAAACGTGATGCTTGGAAGTCCTTCAACCATGTTTTATTTGCTCAAATCTTGAATATATATGTAGTTGAGGTTTCCAAACTTCTCATGTCATAAATTTCTTGTCTCATTGGCATGTAACAGAAGCGCATTCCCTAAGGAGTAAGGAAGAAAGTGTGAAAACTTGTACATTCTTGACTCATGATCTGCAGTACCCACTGCAACAACTTTGTGTATAGAAATGTCTGAAATATCCAAATAATCTTGAGTGAATGTCACTCTTGGTCGAAACTGTATGTGTCATTTGATAGACACATACAACACATTGTTGAAGTACCCATTGTCTAGATTGATCCTACCAATCTCTTTGGCTGGGATCTTAGAGTCATCACCCATGAGGATGGATGGACCACTGTATGTATATAGGGACAAGAAGGAGTCTTGTGGGGAATCCATGTGCACTTGAGGCACCTGAATCTATGAGGAAGGAGGAAGATTCATAATATCCAACAACCAGTGCATGACATCTCTCCTTGTTTTGAGAATTCGAACCTCCCTCTTTCTTCCTTGCACCATCTGGAAGGAATTTTGTTCTTCTCAAGGAGTTGTACCATCATGTCAATGGTTTTCTTCATGCATGCACTCTTTGGATGCCAACCTTTGTGATAGTAAGTGCATTTGGTATTCTCTTGCTTCTTTCCTTTGTCATTGCTAGGATTTAAACCCCCATCAGAAGATTTGGGTCCTGCTTCTTCTTCTCTTGCTAATTTGAATCCTTTGGATTCTTCTTTCCCTTTCCTTGATTCGAAACAAATGAAACAAGGGATTGATCCTCGATGGATTTGATAGTACCCATTTGAACCAATTTATCTTGTTCTTGAGTCAAATACTCCATGAAGTCTTCCAAAGGTGGCATTCTCCAATTTTGAACTGTTAGCTTCCCCGAGTGGAATGTTGAAACAAACACTGAATCTTCAGGCCCTAACTTGGAAAGTATGGACAATATCCGTTGTTATTCCTTCTTTTCAATCCCGTGTTGTTTCATCTGAAGTACCAAGGATTTAAACTTGGTGAAGAAATCTTGGATCGTCTCAAAGTGAGTTGGATTCAAAGTGATAAACTCATTTTTGAGTTGGTGGCCTCTTATCACATCAGTATTCCCAGACAGTGACTCAATATTGATCCGCACCTCATTTGGCATTGTGAGACTTTCTACATGAAATAATAGATCCCTTGAAATACTGAGACAAAGCATCCCAAACTCTTCATCCAATCTGTTGAAATACTTAGACTTCTCAACAATTGAGTTTGACTCATTTTCTGTACCCATGGTAACTCTTTAGAGACCTTTTGATCTCAAATGGATCACCATATAGGCCTTCCATGCAAAGTAGTTGAATGGAGCAAGAAATGTAACATGATACTGCTCCATTTGCTGCTACACACTGAGTGACAAAGAACATTTGAACAATCTACAATGAAAACTATCAGATATACTGGAGGAGACCCTAGATAGCAATTCGAACCCTATGAACTCTCTAAATTCGACTTGCAGCTGCAAAGTGATTTTATACCATGTGAAATTCTGATTTAGAGTAATATCTAGAATCTAAGAGAATCCTCACAACAAAAGAATTTGACAAGCATATGCTGAAACAATAATATTAACACATATAAATGGTGCCAATAACTAAGTTTTATATTACATTCCAACATGTAAATATGCATGGAACATGATTATAATAAAATATGAGAAAATCATTAGCCTCTAGAGACAAATTGGTGGCATACATGTGGCAGGCTTAGATTGGACCTCAAACCCCCTTAGGTGGACCAATAAGCTCCCAAACTACCTCAAACGGTCATGAATGGCCATGTGAACATTGGGAAAGCATGATTTGTCATAAATAAGAGTAGTCTAGGCATGTTGGAGTGCATGGTTGAGTGGGAGTGGCTCTAGCCAGCAATAAATGGTCTGAAATAGCAAAAAACAATAAAATACAATGCATGGGCTCCTCTGGTCAAACCAGTTCCCTGTTTTAAGGAGTGGGAGCACCCCAAGACACCAATATATCATTAATGAGGGATCTCATGCTCCTGAATGATCAAAATGTGGGCTTTGGGTGTATTTAATGGTCAAAAACCCCCAATTACCTTAGGAAGCCAACATAACCAATGTTTGGACTAAGCAACGTAGGTGAAAACAAATGAGACTATGGTCCTAGGTGGTATGATGTTCAAACAAGTAATATAGTTAATTATTCTCATTTTCTATTTTAGGTTGTGATACATTTTTTCATGTTCCTAAAGAAAAGCGGTCCAAGCTTAAACCAGAGTCAAGGAAATGTGATTTTCCTGGTTTTAATAAGACAATAAAGCGGTATAGATTGTGGAATCATATTGACCACAATATAAGTGTTAGCTGAGATGTTATTTTTAATGAACCCTTATTTGCATAGTTACATATATCAACGATATATCACCAATAGCATGATATATCACGCTACTAAACCCTCAGTGATATTTTTCCAACAAAAAATCATGATATTTTTTGATATTTTAATGTGTCACAATACATTCAATAAGTATGAAATTTTCAGTATATAGCGCGATTCGATGGAATATATCAACATGTGGAGAACATAATGCCAAGTTTTGAGATTAAAATCACAGATTCATGGTATTTAGGTTCATTTTGCATTGTTGAGGATGGGTGAATCACTTCAAGGACTTTTGTGACAGCTTCCATTGAGAACAAGGAGAATTATAGGATTTTCTTTGCCATTAGCAGAGCATTTTTGGAGTGGAGATTCACTAGTCACCACAATCCATAATAAGGGGTAATATTAAATTCTTAAAATAAAAGTGACAGTCTCCTTATCTTTCATTTTCTATACTTTCACCTAATTTTTTAACATTACCATTAATTGTTTCAAGATGTTTGAGAGTGTTTCCAACCTCATTGGATTTTATATGCAAAATGTAGAATTTTAGATCCCATTCAAAATTCAACAAACTTAATAGTTTTCAGGATTTCAAGATTGCAATGTTTCCATTGGATTCTATCGTGTATCATGGTATGTGAATAACATTTAATAAAGCACATCAACCCACCTATGTACCTTAATGTTGGCGGTGATAATTGTTGAACTCGTTTGTCATGAACTTAATTAAAATGCACCCTTCACTCAAGTGAAATCACTTATTAAGCATGGGAAGTTTTTTCGACCTTATTTTAATGATTTGATTAAGAAGTTTCATCAAAATTTTAGAGTGTTGACTAATGTCCTTGGAGGATCAACTTCGAGATTCAAGGTAGAGGAAAGGGATAAAGCCTAGAGAAGGGGGGCATAGGGTGATATTTATGAATATGACCCCGATATAGGAAATGCTTTTTATTCTATGTAGGTATGGGAGGAGACAAATCACATTGGCTTCCAATTTTACCCCGGGCTCATCCATAGCACCTATAGGACCACTTACTACTTCCAAAGGAATAGTGGTGCCCCTTTCCAGTAAAAGGGGTAGAGGGGATCGATGATTCCTTTTATTGATAATTTTACAATGTAGTATGTAAATTCCTCATGAGTCATGATAGTTCATCTCATGAGATACATTTATTTAGATCATTTTATGTGATTTTATATCCTTCTACTAGGAACATATTTCAATATTTCCATATTATTGTCGATATGTGATCATGATCCACCATTTGACATATTATGCATCTTAAATATTAGTTGTATATCCATATTTATGTAGCAACATGTTTTTTCGAAGTTGGTGGTGCTAATTGTTGAACTCGTTTGTCATGAACTTAATTAAAATACACCCTTCACTCAAGCAAAATCACTTACTAAGCATGGGAAGTTTTTTCGGCCTTATTTTAATTATTTGATTAGGAAGTTTCATCAAAATTTTAGAGTGTTGACTAATGTCCATGGAGGATCAACTTCAATATTAGAGGTAGAGGCAACGGATAGAGCCTAGAGGAGGGGGAACAGGGTGTTGTTTATGAATATGGTCCCGATATAGGCAATGCTTTTTACTCTATGTAGGTATGGGAGAAAAAAAATCACATTGGCTTCCAATTTGACCCTAGGCTCATCCAGAGCACCTACAGGACCACTTACTTCTTCCAAAGGAAGAGTGATGCCCCTTTCCAGTAAAGGGGGTAGAGGGGATCGATGATTCCTTTTATTGATAATTTTACAATGTAGTATGTAGATGCCTCATGAGTCATGATGATTCATCTCATGAGATACATTTATTCAGATCATTTGATGTGATCTTCTATCATTCTACTAGGAACATATTTCAATAGTTTTATATTATTGTCTATATGTGATCATGATCCACCATTTGACATATTATGCATCTTACATGTTAGTTGTATTTCCATATTTATGTAGCAACATGTTTATTCAATTTTGTTGTTGCTTTAGATGTTAAAAAGATCGAAAAATGGTTATTTTGTACTTTTATGAGGTTTCTCTAAACATTCAATATCGTCTATTTGTTTATGCATGATGCTTGTGTGAATATAGTTTTAATCCATAACTACCAACCCATAGTTAGAATTACGGACATGGACATGATAGAGTGGTATCAAAGCTCTTGGTTGCAACATTTGGGTTGTATGTGTCCGAATCAATAGTTAAAGGCATAAATCATAGATTACATCGACATTGTTTGATGAAATGCTCATGATAAAATCATGGTTATAATTATGAGATGGTGTTTTGATAGAGAATGTATTAAAACCTATGATTATCACTAGGAATGGAAGATTTCTCTGAGGAAAATTATGGAAAATTTTCAATTTAGTAAATATCTTGATCATGTTAATTAATAGAAGCAAAACTATCAAACTATTGGGTTCATAGTGTTGTTTGAGAATTGAGGGATGATCGATGGTTAAGGCCAAAATCCATATTACTAGATCTAAACTTTCAATGAAAATGTAAGTGATCATTCTTTAACAAGAGGGATCAATGTGTAAATGACCCATATTAAATCAGGATACTCACATTATCATATCGTGACCACCCGTTCAAAGGGAAGTGACCACGATTTAATGGTTGGAGTCATGTTGTGAACACTCTAGATCTTTGTGGGCCCTTGAGATCATTAGAGCAACACCGTTTGCACAATGTTACTACTCAAGTTTTAACATGGGGACCCTTACTAGGAACAACCTAAATTAGATCGAGTCGGTTATATTAGCCCATCGTGACCATTCACACTGATTAATGTGATTGGGACATGGTATGTGGTGTCATGCTGAAATCACTGAGATTAAATCAATCAAATTGGATGTTTAGATCTTGAACATTCCTGCAAATCAACGTGACCTAGGCTTATGACAAGGGGTCATAGCATGGACGATTGAGAGTAAATCATGCAATTCAGACTAGTTGATTTTGTTCATTCATGCATAAGGACATGCTAAAATGATAATAAAGGGTATGATTCTACCAATGACCATGATATTGTCACACATGAGATTGGAAATGGAGATTGGTTGTGCAAGGTTGGGTAGTAAAGTAAAAATGTAGAGTGTTCTATCACAAATGGCTGAGATCATTTTTGGGATTGTGGATTTATAGATGAGATTCATCCATGAGATTCCCTCCGACAAAGTGAGAACTGTAGTGTCCAATGACATGGACAAGGATTAATTGGAAAATGACATGGTAACAATAGAGGATGACTCGTATGGTGGGTATGGTGGCACCTAATCACCTTCCACATGACATTCCACATTAACATGATGCCATGACAACAATTAATCAAATATATAGTTAAAAGAAAAGTATGGAGCCAAAATCTTGTTTTGGCCATAACAAGAGAATATTAACTCGTAATTTGATGAAATCTAAACCATTTGTATATAGTGATGAGGAATACAAAAATGATAGAGATGGGTGGGTCTGTTTAGCTCCAGTTCTCTAGAAAAGGAGAATTAGGGTTGAGATTCTGATAATGTAGTATGTGACAAGGCATGAAGATAAACCAGAGATATTTTGACCAAATTCCAAGGGTTGCGGAACAAAGATGTAGAAATAGGCCAAAATATACTATTTGGGATAACAATTTAGCAATTTTGGAAGACTTGGAGGAGATAAAAGTGATCTAGGATATCAACACTGAAATTTTTTATTTACTCAACATTTAACCTACTCATAAATATGAACAATTTTTTCCAATTCTATATTTTCCATAAATGCTAAGTTTGGGAGATAACATCTTTTGGAAACTATTCTAAGTCTAGAAACAATGTAAAAAAGACAGAGTAGTTGATTCCATAAATTTATGGAAATTGAATAGAGCTATATATTTGAAAGATTTTGAGTAATATAAAATATTTTCTAGTTCTACAAGTTGCCAAAGTTGGTATTTGAGACTAAATGCACCTATAGGAACACACCCGAATTGGGCAAAACTGCTAACTTTGGGGATCTGCAACTTTTAATTGGTAACCAACAATAAAGCCTCAGTATAGCTATTGGAAAATAATGCATTGGAGAATATAATTGAAATTTATATTTTTTATTTAAAATAGGGTTTCTATTTGTTTTATATTGCAAGTAGAACGTGACAACCTTTGTGCTTGATTAAGCAAGACAATTTTCAATGTGGGTGACCTCCAAAGTAACCTAAAATTTGGGGGAAAAGTTGTAGTATGGTATATGAATGGTCTATATGTGAAATTCATTATGTATGATTGTTTCTACTTTATAATGTTTCTTGTACAATGGTGTAGAGGCACATTTTACTATGCAAAAACAGACTAGTGTTACTTGTTAACTAGAAAGGTGCAAGATTAAACCAAGGATGTTTGAGTGCTTGATAACATGATTGTAATGTTTTTGAGAAGGGATGTTTAAGTGCGATTATCATCGTAACTTTTGTTAATAGGTGGATAAACATATTGAATGGATATGTTTCATAATAATTCATGAATAAATAAGGAACTAAGAGTGATTAATGGTGCCTTCGTAGAATTCAGTCGATGTATTTATCATATTTAAAATGATAAATATGGATTGCAGAGAAGGGTTGTGGAGGGCCTTTACTCAGGGCAATTGATTATCATATGCAATTAATAAGGAAACAAGGACAACTAATGAGAATATGGAATAAACTAGCGAAAAAAGAACATGCAACTCCTACTTCAAGTCATGGGTGTCGAATCACCCTTGTTGGAAAATGCATTCATGTTTGGAAGACTTACAAGCTAATATACAAGAACTTAAAATAATGGGAATACATGCCAAAATTTCATTCACATAGATGTTTCTAATGGTGGAATAACACATCCTAGAATATGTATCTATCACGTGGTTCATAATTGTGGCAAATATTTCCTTGTGAAAGTAAAACAAGCTTCGTAATTGAATGAGACTTAAAAACAACTAGAGATAAGGAAATACAATGGACTTTGAAAATAATCCAATTGGAATTGGAATTGAATTGATTGAAACTCCATGAAGTGCTTGATATTCTAGACAAAGGTAATGTTTGGGAAAGATTGGACTAGGCAAGAAAGCAATAAAAGAAGTTGGTAATGCTACTATGGGTTGGAAATCATGAGGGGTCAACTTGGGCTTGGCTATATTTGTTCAAGGTAAATGAAGCAGTAATAGAAGGGGGACCCACATTAAAAAGAATATTGTTGCATATTCAAATGGGGCTTGAGGATAGCTTAGGACAACACTAGAATATGCTACAACAGTAAAGAAAGCTACATAGGGCTAAGAAGATTAATGTAGCAACAATTAAAGAACAATGTTAGTAAGAGAGGCCATGAATTGGATCAACTACGACGTGGAAGCATAATACTCCATGCTACACAAAATAATTGGAAGGGAGAAAAATTCTTAACTCATCCCTTGATATTACAATTATATTTCCCAAGTTTTATGTGTATAACTAAGGCATAGGAATGTTTGAAATGAAAAAAAATGCAATAACTTGAATGCATATAAACTAGTGGGAATACTAAAAGATATTGCATAGTGCATATAAATATGATTGTACATACAAATGCTATTTCAGATTGATAAAAATGGTATGATTTTACATATGCAACGAGTACATACGGTAATTATTATGGTTGATTATGGTTGTATAACTATAGATAATTGAAGCATGGTTGAAAATATGGATTATATTATTGCATATGATAGTTAGTTAAGGAAGGGAAAAATAATATTAGTAAAGTCTTGATCCAAGGTTGGTGAAGGGAATGATCAAATATGTTGATGGAAACCATGAATGTATGATTTGTGATATTTTGACATGCAGATCTCGTGACAAAAATAATCATCACACAGATTGTATAGGAAAACTAGAGAAGAAAAATAATGTGCTATGACACAGAGAATTGAAGAACAATTAGGATAAATTTCCATGAATTATTATTCAGCATTGAGTGTATATTTATATTAAATATCTAATGGAGAAATGTGTGAGCCTAAAGAGGAAGTTGAAAAAAATACACGTGGTTAGCTCAGATAGACTAGAATCCATCTTGAGACATATACTAGTGGAAAGTCATGATGGAAGGTCATTTAACTGAAGGTGGTTGGCGCATGAGGGATACAATATGATAGAAATTTTAGGGATATTATATATAGGAGGTGCATGATGTGACTGATAGTGGTCATCGAGGCTCATTTGAACTCAAACTCATGGAATCTAGGAAGGAGGGTCAATTAACTAGGTGAGATTAAGGACAAGGCACCTTAAATCAAGGGAACTGACTCAACTACTTATAAAATCATGCATGAGGCAAAATAAGGTCCTAAAATATAGGGATGAGGTGCATGAGTGGATAATAGATTCCAATAATGACAAAAATTAAGCACTAGGGGATCAACATCATAGTCTCGGTACTAGGGACATCAATTATTGTTGCATGGAAACCAATATTGATGCATGGATAAGTTTAGATGGATGCATTATTATAACATGATTTATTTATATTAGTTGCATAAGTAATGGGAAAATGGATTGGATAAGAATCTCTTCAGCCATACTTTAGCATCACAAATTGGTATGTTGTGATGTTTGAATACATTTATGTGAATACCTCACCAAGTATGGTATGGTATGGGATAATACAGGCATAAGTCCTTATACCTATATGATTGATATTATCTAAAATGCATTCATATGGAATTATAAATAGCATGCCATGCAGTGCGTTGGTTATGAGTACATAACCAAGGAAAATTAGGATGTATGATCTTGATGTGGAATTGAAAGTCATGTAACATTGTCATGGGGGAGGACACAATGTTGTTGGATATGGAAAGACTATTGCACTACATAATTATTTAATGATATCCTTACTTGTCTTAGTGATATAGACTGCAACTTTCATACCAACAGGGAGAGACCATTAAAGGGGAAGGATTTTTCGAGGAAGTGTTGAGTAGAGAAAGGAAATTCCTTATAGTTTTAAGGGTTCGTTTAATAGAGAAAGAGTATATTCTTGGTGCACGTTGGTCTGTTGAAGGCCTTCAAATGGTCGTGCAAGTATTGGGGAGGTGGTTGGATGATGTGTCAAGGTGTTGCAAATACTTTCTAAGAACACAACTTCAATTTATATCTTTTCTTTACTTGATGACACTTGGATACAAAGCTTGGGCTCATGGTTGAATTTTTGACCTGAGAAAATGGTATTTCTAAATCAATTCAAGGGTGCATTTGAGTGAGACATGTATTATAAGATTGTATAAATCTTTTGGTTATGCACATATATATGTGGAAACGTATGTTTTAATGCATGCTTGTTCTATATTTCATTGCATTTGATATGTTGATAGCTGAAATGATGGAGTTATCAGTAATTCATAATTCTGAGATCATTTCATGAGCTATTGTGAATGCAGTGAAAAATCACATGAAAAGTTATAGTCCAAGTTTGATGAATTATGAGAATGTTATGTCAGGAGAACATAGTGTCATAAAACCTTGCATTGGATATGGAAATGAGTTTAATTCCATAAGGAATATTGGGTGCTATCATATACAAAGGCCAACCATTATGAGAAGGATCTTATACTTGTGAAATATGGTTTTTTGTATGAAACATATTTAAATTTTTTTTATTGAAATTGTTATTATTATGTGTGTGTAATTATTATTGATGATTTTGTAGGTTGACAACTTCATGTTCATAATGTTAAGGTTATTTGTAATCATCCATTTTCCACCATAGTCTAAATGTTAGTTTCCTTTCTTAAGAGTATGTTGCCACTTCATTAGTGCCATGGAGAAGTTATCTGGGCCCCACCTACCACTTGATGCGCTAGTCTGCATGAGTTTATGAGATCCAAAGGAAAATCCCTATATTTTAGGAACTCACACAGATTCATGGGAGTCCCACCATCAATTCACCTTTTAGTATATGTTGAGTTATGATCCGATGGGAAACAATTAGTCCATCTTCAGTTATTCTAGTGCCACATTTGCATGGTTTAAGGAGATTGGGCACGTTTTCTCACCTACCTTGGTAAGTTAACTGATTGTGAGGTGTTTCAATTGTCTGAAATTACACTAGTGATCCTTCAATGGTGATTTTTCCACAGTTAGTGATCTCTGGAGTCAGTCCAAGTCATGGAATTCAAATCACTCCAACAAGATCCAAATTCTCATATTGTATTATGGATGTTTTACATACATGTTAATGATTATTATGATATTATTATGATGTAAGTTTTTTGCCTCTTATCTGACTAATTTCACCATTAGTGTTTGATAATTCTTGGACTAAAATTCTTCCTCATTCATTCTTTATTTTCACAGTGAGTTCAATCTAGCTTGATAATCCCGTGGATTTGATAATTTTACATGGTATCAGAGTAGGTCAGGCCAATTTCAATCCACAAAAACTTTCATTGATGCACCAGAAGAAATTGGATTCCACATAAATCTCAGTATCTTTGCCTTGCTCCCTCTGGATTTATCCAAATAAATCTGTCCAGGTGTGAAGCACCCTGATAATGTGCACATGTCTAAGTGGAGTGTGATTGAACTGGTTTACCTTTGAAATTGAGACTTTTTTGCAGGTTATTTAAAGAATTCAGAAGAATTGTGCTGCTCTTGAATATGAAAATGGAGAATTCAACAACCTTGACACCGAGGATTCTCACACCCTTAAATTAATTGGATTGGAGGGGACATATGCAGATTGGGTTGCACAACAAAGGTCTGCATAGGGTGACTATGAGAAAGGAGGTCGAACCCCAACAACGTTTAGAGAAATTTAAGTACCTAAGCAAATTGGATGAAGCATTTGGTTTCATGTGCATTTGTATCTCCAGGGAGTTACTCTTCCACCTTGATGGATTAAAAACACCAAGGGAAGTATGGAAGAAGCTCGAGTCACTGTTTGGAAATCAGGATGAGATGAGAGGCCACATCTTGGAGAATGAGTTGATTGATATTCAAACCAGTAACTTCAAAACCATCCAACAATTATTCTCCAAGTTCAAGTATTTGGTCATGTAGTGAAAGTAGTGTGGAATTGAAAAGAAGGATGAGCAATTGGTGCTCTCCATTCTGAGTAAGCTTGGATGAAAATTTTCAGTATTTGTGTCTACCTTCCACTACACGATACTGACAACCCAAAATTGGTGAATGGCATCAGTTGATGCATTAATTGAATCCCTCATTCAAGAAAAAGACAAGTTTATCCATATGGGATCCCTAAAATCCTCCAAGTATCAAGCTCTCTTGGCTGGGGAGACCAAGAATGCAAAAGATTAAGGGAGACAGAAGGGGAAGGACAAAAAGAACACTGAAATAAAACATAAGGTGAAGAAAAATCCTTCATAGGGAGCCTATGGTTCTGAGAAGGACAGTAAGAAAAGGTTGCAAATACCAAGTGTCTATATTGCAAGAGAGGGAACCATCCAGAGAACCTATGTATGAAGAAAACCATAGATGATATGTCAAGACTCGAACAACATAATATTTCCCTCCCTGAAGGAACAAGGAATCATGATCCTGGAAACAAGATTGAAGATCATGAGAAATGTCATGCACAAAAGGCAGGTTTCTATCAGTCACAAGCATTTATAATTGATTTAGGGGCATCCAGCCACATGGTTTCCTCCAAGAAATCATTCTCTTTTCTAGATATCTCTAGTGGTCCTAGCATACACATGGGAGATTATTCTCCAGTCCCAGTTGTTGGGAAAGGTTCAATTCAATTTGTGCATGGAGTGTTAAAAAATGTCCTCTATGTGCCCTCCCTAGCAGCAAATATGTTGTTTGTATATTAGATGACCCATACAAGCTCAATAAAGTGAGTCATATTTGAACCTGGCTCTGTAAATATCTGTTGGGAACCTGATAGTAAAAGGAGCTACAAATCATGCCTTCAAGGCATATGAATTCTCACATTTTATTCCTCACTCATACCAAAGTTCCATGGTGACTCATGCTAATTATAAAAGAATATTTTGGCATGAAATATTTGTCCATTTTAATTTAAAATATCTCTAGCAGCTACAAAATGGAGATATGGTTGAGAAATTGCATCTCATCAACTCCTCTCAAGGTGTCTACAATGGTTTCTTGGTAGGTAAGCACATAGAGAAAATGTATGAAGTTGGGAATGCAAGAAGAGTTTCCTCTACACTTGATTTGGTACATAGTGATGTCTCTAGATCAATTCCTACAACATACATGAATGGATCTAGATAATTTCTGACCTTAATTAATGACTAGTCAAGGTATTGTTGGATCTAATTTCTTAAGCATAATTCTGAGGTGTTTGAAACCTTCAAAGTTTTCAAAGCCTTATATGAGAACACTTTTTCGAATAATATCAAAGCACTCAGATCAGACAATGGAGGAGAATACATCAAAATAGAGTTCCAACAGTTGGGTGATTTACAGGGTATTCAAATCCAACATTTAGTCCCATACACACCACAACTAAATGGTGTAGTTGAGAGAAAGAACCGATCTTTGAAATAGATGGCTACTTTCCTTCTTGAATCGAGAGATCTTCCACCATATTTGTGGGCTGAAGAAATGAACCATGTTTCATACATACAGAACATAGTAACTCACAAATAAGTGGTTGGGGTCACTCCATTCAAAGTACTGATGGGACATCAGCCTAATGTCTCACATCTAATGATTTATGGATATAATGCATGGGACATCATTCCATTTGAAAAAATGAAATCCTTCCAACCTCAAAGTAGTGAATTCATTATGTTGGTATATGCAGATAATGCAAAAGCTTACAAATAGATGAATATTGCAACTAGAAGATGCTTCATAGAGAAAAGTGTCCAATTCAATGAAGATCCATTGCATGATATGCAACCAATTGAAGAGGAAGGTATAAATTCTCAACATACACCATTTGCATATGATGATGTTTCTATTGATGCTTCATATTCAAAATCCAAAGAAGAGGACAAAGAAGAACCAGATCTTGATTTTGAGAATGAGGATAAAGCAGATCCATATCCAGATCCAACTCTTACTCCCAATACAAGTCCTAAATGGTATCAAACACTCATTGAAGCTCATTTGAACAATGTTGGGGATTGAGTCTGATAGAAGGAGAACAATCTCAATTTCAGGATGAGAACCTTGTGCTCTGTCATACATATCCACTTCTCCCATAGAGGTGCTACATGATGCTAAGGTTTGATCCACAATCCTACAAAGAGGCTTTCCATGATCTAATATGGAAGGAAATCATGGATGATGAATATGATTTGCTACAAGACAACAAGATCTAGGAGCTTGTCTCCTTACCTCCTGGAAGAAAGCTTTTCCAATTCAAATGGATCTACAAAACCAAGCTAGCATTTGATGGATCTACTACCAAGTACAAGCCTCGATTAGTTACAAAGGGGTATTCACAATTTCATGGGCTGGACTATAATGAAATATTCTCCCATGTTGTAAGAATGGACTCCATAAGGCTCATTTTTACACCTTGCAGCTTCGAAGAAATGGAAGGTACATCACATGAATGTGAAGAGTGCCTTCCTCCATGGAGACTTGGAAGAAAATATCTACATGAGCCAACCTAAGGGGTACAATGAATATTCCTACTTGGTTTGCAAACTAAGGAAATATTTGTATGGGATCAATAAATACCCAAGGGCATGGTATGCCAAGATGGATTCCTTCTTACTATCATATAATTTTGAAAGGTGCAAGTCTGATTGCAATGTCTACATGTAGCAGATGGGATTCTCACCTACCTTGGTCAGTTAACTGATTGTGAGGTGTTTCAGTCATTTGAAGCTACACTAGTGAGCCTTCAATAGTGATTTTTCCATAGTTAGTGATCTCTAAAGTCAGTCCAAGTCATGGAATTCAAATCACTCCTAGAGGATTCGAATTCTCATTATTGTATTATGGATGTAATGTATACAGTTTAATGATTATTCTGATATCGTTATGCTGTAAGAATTTTCCTCTTGTCTAAATAATTTCACCATTACTGTTTGAAAACTCTTGCACTAAAATCCTTCCTCATTCATTCTTTCTTTTCACAGTGAGGTTCAACCCATCGTGATAATATTATGGCTTTGATAATTTTACAGATAATGTATACACAATCCCTATCCATGCATGGATATGAAAATCTTGTAGGAGGGATTTCCATGCATGGAAAGGGTTTGATTATGATCACATTACTAATGTTTTTATGGATATTTTAGGATGCTTGCATTTCATGAATGATGTTTCCTTGTTTTGGTCAATAACCAAGCAAAAGAGGAAGGGAACGGGATATGGCCTTGATGAGGTGTCAAATTGGCTATATTGGTTGTATGATTTTACTTGACATGCTCATTTCCCATGATTAGAGTATGTAGATAGAATAAAAATAAGTTCTTTATGATATATGCATTATAGTAGATTTCATTTGATGTTGATGGTGTTTTTTTGTCTAACGAATGTTTTTTACATAATAAACTATTTAATGTAAATATGGTGTTTAGGGATGTTGAGGTTGTTCGATTTTTTTAAGACAGCAGTGTAATTTTAACTTATTTATATCAGAAACAAAAATAGGATCAATGAAAGAATAATTGTGCATAAAAACACAAAGAGACACAAACATTTCATGGGAAACCAAAAGGAAGGAAACCCAAGAACCTTCTTCTTATTCAAAGATATCAATTCAAGATACAACAGTACATCCAAGTACAATAATAATCACATAGACAAGCTCTATACAAACCCTAAAAACAGAGTAGGAAACTCTCCAACAATAGCGAACACAAAATTAGTCTTCTACTATCCAAAAATAGTATTCTTCTAGCTTGATCGAACTTCTTCCTTGCTTGAGCGAATTGATTGGTGAGAAAATGAGGAAGGAATCCTCTAAATATACTATTTCATGTTTGACTTTACACTTTCTTAGTGTCCTAACTTGTCTTTCCTTAACTGGGTCGACTTCTCTTTATTGGCATCATAAATTTTATTTTAGTGTTTCTTCTGGGGATGACTTTGAGTGAGGATGCCTCAAGAAACTATAACATCATCACTCCCTCTTATCTAGGGCTTGACCATCATGCTATTACACATATTGATATAATCTAAACATCACAACTGTATCAAACATATCATCATCATAGGGAAGGTCTCTTTTGATCAAGTCCTTCTGACCAAAACAACTGTTCCCACTAGAACCACATCATCTTTCTAATGATAATATCTGATGTTCTTAATAAACTTGGTTATACTAAACCAAATAGGATTAATTCCTCATGCACTTTATCATTTTAAAACTAAAGGGAGGCCACACTCCCCAATAAGACACTTCTTCCAAGCACTTTATCAATCTCAAATCGAAAGGATTCTATACTCCATAGGAAGACACTTCTTCCAAGCAATTCATTGGTCTAAAATAAAAAGGAGGCTATATTCCCCAGGAAGACACTTCTTCCAAGAAATTTATTGATCTCAATCGAAAGGAGGCTATACTCCCTAGGAATACACTAATTTCAATTTATCAGTCATTGCAACTGGAAGGTGATGATGACTATAACTTGTCCACCCCTTTAGGTCCATACTCCACATAGGATAAATCTCCACATAGGAGGACATACCACATAGGGATACACTCCACAAAGGAGTCCTCTCCACATAGGAGAATGTTCCACATAGGAACCATCCCACATAGGGATACATCCCAGACAAGGATACCCTCCACAAATGAGTCATCTTCACATAGGACAACATTCCACACATGAACCATCCCACATAGGGATACACTCCAAAAAGGAGTTAGGAACAAGTCTCGGCTTGTGCCTCATCAACAACCATACTGGTCATCAATATCCCTTCCTTAGGAAGGGAATATCCACTACCCCAATCCTTTCACAGAAGTATGCAAACTTCAATCTGGACAAAGGATTGGTAAGGATATTCGCAATTTGCTCATATGTGGAGCTATGTCGTAGCTTCACTACTCCCTTCTGAACTATGTATTTGATTTAGTGATATCTTATCTCAATATGTTTGTACATGTCATGGAACATAGGGTTGTCTAAGAAATTTACACTATTATGGTTATCACAAAATATCATTACCACATCAACCTCATGACCATACAAACATGCAAGCAAATTTCGAAGCCATAATGCTTCCTTACTAACTCCATTGGCTATGATGTACTCTGCCTTGACTATACTGAGTGCCAAAAAAATTTGTTTCTTGCTAAAAAAACAAACCATAACTGATCCCAAGCTCAAAAACACCTAGAGGTGCTCTTTTTGTTAATTTCACTACGATGCCAATATGAAATTGTGAATCCCACCATCTTCACTCCATCACCTGAGGTATATCTCAATCCATACCCAAATATACCACAAAGATATCTCAACACATGCTTAAGTGCTACCCAATGTACTTGTCTTGGATCGACCATATGTTGACCCAATGTGTTCAATGCATAACAAATATCTGGCATGGTATTAACAAGGTACAACAAGGAACCAATCAACTAGTAGTACATGGTTGGATCCACTAAATATGAAGATATGGAAGAATCGTGTAACTTCTTCAGATTTGCCTCTATAGGTCTAGCCATGGAATTACAGCCCATTATGCCAAATCTGTGCAATATCTCAATGGTATACTTTCCTTGTTCAAGTAATATCTCATCATGTTCCTTCCATAGCTCTAAACCCAAGAAATAATGCATCAATCCCAGGTCTTTCATCTCAAATTCATGAGTCAACTCCTTCTTTCACTTGACAATCATACTCTTGTCCTTTGTGAGAAAGAGATCATCAACATAAAGTAATAGAATTAAAGGACTATTATTAATAACCTTGTAATAAAGGTTCTGATTTGGTTCACTTATAGTGAATCCAAACTCTATTAGGTATCTGTTAATTTTGGAGTACCGGGCTTGAGGTGCCTACTTAATCCCATAAAGATTTGTCTTGAACCAACAAACATGAGACTCCTGGTAATTGGAGAAAATTACTTAACAAATCAATTCCCTCTTTTTGAGAGACTCTTTAGGCTACAAATATGGCTTTGTGCTTCTCGATGCTGCCATCTATAACATGTTGAATATGACATTATCGTCCTATATGACTAAAATGGAGAGTAGACTAACTCTCCTCTTTGGAACAATTGTGTTGTAACCACTTCTAGAATCTATCATGACTCCAACTAGAAGCCAATTGTTTCTCATAATCATCAAAAAAATGAACTTGTGTAGTAGAGAGATTGACACTCGTTGGATCCTCCTTCTCTCAACCATCAATATTTATATGAGATCCTCTATACTCGTGGGTCATGAGTTAACATATGACTAGGTGTATTATATCCAGGTATATCTACTATAATTTCTGGACAATAATCACTTGTTCATCACATCCATTATAGTTTCTCCCTCTGTCACAGAAGCCATCTTATTACCTGATCTAGAGCCTTAGCTGAGAGCCATGCTCCTAGAAGATTCCTACTTTAGATTATCCTTCTCTCTCTCAAACACTGAACATCAACTTGATATACATATACATCACTTGTCCTTTAGAAAAAGTCTCATCATCATCCTCTTGTAAGCCATAGCATATGCTCTTTCCATACAAGCCAAATTCAGTCAGATAGTGAGCAATATTGCATAAACATGATATTCAATCATATGAACATTTCAATACAATGGAAATAGTTCACTCAGTTATGTAAGCATCTTAGCCAATGCTTCACCACAAAATCCATTCATGTCCCAATCACACTTGGTAACTATCTAGATTCCTTCCATCTCCACCGGAACACGTTATCAAGAGTGTGCACTACTCTCAGCATGTTAGCAAATAGGTTTCATCTTAGAATAGCTCCATAAAGGGCTTATGGAATGTTATGCAACACTTATAACATACTTACTAAATCATATACATAAAATGCAATACATCAGTTTATTGCTCGCCAATCTTAGTCCTATAAAATAAAACTATTGTTGAGACTCGGAAATATCATATTTTCATCCACTTTATCTTCCGCTATTCCTCACATTTCATCATCCCATTAACCTTTTATCATACCATTTCCATACATATATGTGGGTTTCACCTTATTATTTCCACTTTATTCATTTTAGTATTATAAGTGAATTTATGATTAAAATGTTATAAATTAACATGTTTTTCACTAATATCTCAAGTATGGATGAGCTTTGTAATGTGTATGAATATGTGAGGGATTAATCCAAGGAAAAGACTTCTCGAATATCTCCTCCACCATTTCAAGGAGATAATTATTCAAGCTAATTCTAATGAGAAGAACATGAAGATTTGGTTGGCATATCTTATCTTGGATTTATGAGAGACATGTGGAGAATTTGTGAGAGACATGTGGAGGATTTGAAGCACTAGTACAAGTGATCAATTTTGCCACGGCAAAAACGTGGCAATATCCACGGATAAGCGTGGATATTGCCACGTCTAAGTGTTTTTTTTGCCGTGGCAACTTTCTCGTCGCAATAGCGACGACCCCTAATTTGCCGTGGAGACAGCGACAATGGAAAAACCCCAGGTATAGCGACGGGGATGCTATACCTGCGACGGCAAACTTGGAAAAGTTCCACGGCACGCCGTCGCTGTATCCACGCCTTGTCGTCGCTATATCCACGGAATGTCGTCGCTGTATCCACGCCTTGCCGTCGCTGTATCCACGGAATGCCGTCGCTGTATCCACGCCTTGCCGTCGCTATATCCACGGCACGTCGTCGCTATATCCACGGTGC
>LPNX010242828.1:101396-130893 GCA_001517045.1 Pseudotsuga menziesii | reverse complement strand
TAAATTATTAATGTAATATTGAATTATTGGGGTTGGACACAAGCCACTTATTAACTTATTCAAATTTTTAAGGTCACGCAGTTCATTAAATGTAAAATTTCAAACATTAAATGAAATCGGATTATTTAAAAAAAATATATCATTGGGAAGCCAACATAATATTCTACAATTTGTTTTTTTTACTGCAAGTTGAAATTCACATGTCATATATGTTTTTTAGGGGCTTCTATCTAGCACATGAGTAAAAAATCAGGTTTTCATTGCCAAATTTGGCCAAAAAGTGTTACCCACCTCCATGCATTTACCCATACACGGGTTGTCTTGGTGACAGTTGTGTATTCCACTTTGTATATGCAGATTTCTCTCTAGATAGTTGCATATCATACGTGGGTCTCTTTTATAACAGGCACGTGTTCCTGTAGGTGTCTGTAAGTTTTAGGGTTCTTGCCTATCCTTGTTTTTGAGGTCTTTCAGATGCTTGTGAAGGTTCTATTTCTGACATGATACTGTTAGTCTTGGGTCTGTACATTTCACAGTTTACTTGAATTGTCAATTCCTTGAGTGTTTTGTGTTTGACTTTCTTCATTGGTGAAGGTGTTAGGTCCTCCTACTTGGATCTTTGAGTCTGAGCGCTTGTTTTTTAGGTCTTTGATCAGTCCTTTAAAATACTGTATTCTTTGTACTACTGTTAGTGGTCTAAGCAAGTCATTCTTTCCTTTTTGGATCTATAAGTCTTTGATTTGATAGTTCCTCCAAGTGCAGGTTTTTACCATTTCTTCCTGTTTGGGTGCAGTGTCTTATTATAGGATCTACGTGCATCATTTAATTTTATATACTTAGATTGTTCAAATTTACTCAAGTTTGCACTTACTTGCATTATAATTTTTGAATTTTTTTTGAAAAAAAAAGACAAAATTTTTTGCACTTTTTGCATTAGGTTACATTTAGTTGTCATTTTCATTATTTTTCAAGAAAAAAAAAATTAAAGTCTTTTAGTTTCTCTTTTTACTTTAAAAAGTTCATTAGCTTTCATTTTACAAGAAAAAGAAAAGAAAACGTTTTCTTTCTTTGTCCTAAGTCAATAAGATCATACAGTCTCACCCCACTACCTTTGACTTAATAAATCCCTTTAAAAAGAACGATTAATTAAAATTTTACTAGTAAGTTTCTTTTTCCTAGGCTCATACACCAACTACTTCAAGCTAGGCTTGTGGACTAGGGATTTTTAACTGTCCATAAGCATTTGATTTCAAACGTAGTAGGCCTTTCACTGGGTAAATCCTCCTCTACCCGAGACCATCTACAAAGCTCCTCTCACACGCGAATTAAGCACGAGGCTGCGTAAGGACTTGGATTGAGGAGGTAACCCTCTAATTGCTTGTTTGAGCGTATATTAGGATTTTTATTCATTTGGGGATCTTTTCAATACCACCTCTTGGTCCTTGTGCGATGGAAGTCTAAACAGGATTTTGGGTTTTGCTACCCTTCCCATGCATAGGAATCAGGCTTGTGACTATTCCGCCAGACCCTCAGTGTAATTACGATAGCCTTTAGTCTCTTGACTCTAGGGATCTTACCCCAAGTATACTGGAAGGCTATTTCCAGTTTACCTTGGACGGACTTAGAAGGCAACCCCGATAGACAATGTGGGAGGTTGGTTGGGTGATTCCAGTGCTTGTGCCCAAGAACATCTTCATGAGACAACAAGTAACCATCTATCGATCTTCATTGGTTGAACCTGTGCCCTAATCATCCCAGGATTTCCTTTGGAAGGCATATCTTATACCTATTGTGTCTGTGTGACTTTAGGAAATTTTTAGTGAGTGTTGTTTGTTTTTTTGTATTTAGTTGGCCTTTAGGTTTGTGTGAATATTTTTTAGCTATGGAGGAACAACCTCTCTGAAGGTCAAGAAGGTTGCAAAACCTTCCTCCAGTTGTTACAGTGGAGCCTCCACTACCCCCTCAAAGGTGGAGACTAGACACTGACAATTCTTTCGAACCAGTAGGAGTTAGCAAAGTTCCAGGTGAGCCCGAACTTAGGACTAACCAGGAAGATACAATTGCAGTAGATATTGAAGACTTGCAGGCTAACGAGTTTTCAAGGAATTTTAACCCACCTCTGACTGACTTAAATGATCCTGTGATCGTCAAAGTTCTTCCCTTTAGTTCACCTGTTATTGGTGTTCCCGTGAGCATAATTATGTCTAGCTCTGGAGAGGGTCTTTCTACCCCAACATCAGCCATTTTGGCTGGTGGAGTCCGACCTCCCCTAGTGGGTACTCCAAGACCAAGTGCATATACTACACCCTTGTCACCAAGTATTTGAGTGTTTCAACCATCGGCTCCCTCTAATACAGTAGATTCATCTATTGGGGTAGTCATTGGGATACCCAATGCACCTTTTGCTTCCCCCTCCTTCATGCATACTTCTTGGAGTGGCTCGACTGGATCCTCCTCATTTCTCTAGGGTTTCCCATGGAACATGGGGCACATTCCCCCATCCACTCCTTATGTAGGTCCTACACCTGCATATGTGGGCATGCAGTTTGGAAACACGAATGCTTTTGGACAAGGTTTCGAGACACCGGTTTCGACCCGTTCACGAGCTCTCCCTTTTCCCTTTTTAGTGGGGGGGTATTTGCTCCTATTTTCCAAACTCCACTTTCATCTAGGGTGGATCAAACCACTTATAATGCACCACACACAATAAATCCACTGTCTTTTGGGTGGAATCCTTTTCAAAGTAATATAACTACTTCACAACCAATGGCTAGGGAAACCCCACCTTTTCATTTGGGAACCAGGGGGAAAGTCCTTCTTCATCCCAGACCCATGCTTTTCAAGATCTGGTTAGGCCTAAACTTCCCTTCTTGGTAACTTTAAACTTGCTAGACTTTTCAAAGTTGATGAATGGACCAGTGAGGCATAGTTCCACATGGCCACCTATTCCTATTAAGTTACCTTCTTACATTCCCAACTTTGAAGGAAAAGTTGGAGAAGATCCAAGTGCCCATATAATCACTTTTCACCTATGGTGCTCTTCAAACTCACTAAATGATGATTCCATTCAGTTGAGGCTTTTCAAAAGGACCTTGACTCATGTTGCAGCAAAATGGTATATTGAAATTCCCTCTGCTGCATATGACAGTTTTTTGGATCTAGCAACTGTGTTCCTCAATCACTTCCATCTTCCTATCTCGTATGATGTCGGTACAGATTTGTTGTCGAATTTTCATCAAAACAAAGACACACACATCTTGGATCACATCCAAGAGACTTTTCTAGCATCCTGTAGGTTCTGAAGAAACTGCTTGTACATTTAAAAAAAAAACTGATAATTTCCAAGTGAAAAAGTGGAAAGATCTAGAGTGTTGATACACATAAACTACTAAAAACAATATAATGTGTTTGTTCAAGTGTCATTTGAGGTTTGTGGAAATTCAAAAAAAGGTGTGTGATAGAATTCATAGACTTTTGCATCCCTGGTTTCCACAAATTCCAAGTACCATGCTCCATCATCAATCCTCTTTTTGGCAAGCTTCCTGCCTCAGAATTTATTTCCCTGTACACATGCCTACATGTAATGGTATCAAATTTTGTCAAGAGTCTGCGAACTTCTTCAAAAAGAGTAATAAGGGGAATGTTTCCGCATCTTTGAACTTGTTGATGTATTTGTAACTTTGGAATGTATTCATCTATGTATCTTATGTATTGTAACCCGATGTTTATTTCAGGATGTATCTATTATGTAATTGAGTCATGTTTTCATGCCCCGATGTTTCGATCAGGAGAATCAATAATGTAAACAAGTCATGTCAAGTCATAGTGGGTAACCCTCTGATTGTGTAAGGGTTAAAGTACCCACAGTTCCGGGGCACTAGGGTTATTAGACTCTCCTAGTAAAGGTCGGACCTAGTAGGGTTTTAGTCATGTCGGGATTAGTATAAATAGAGAGTTGGGGTCTCTATTTAGTACACATCACTTACACACTCAAGTGTACCGCATAGTTGAGGAAGGAGAAGACACTGGGGCTAGACAAGAAGAAGATTACTGCTGTCGAGAGTGCATCTTACTGTTTTGGGGTTTTACATCTTTTGCTGATTCTATCTCTGAGGAAGTTGTGGAATTTTCTCCATTTAGGGTTTCCCCGATGAAAAACACTGTGTTCATTGTATCTTATGTTTGATTGGTGTACTTGTTATTCTCTCAGTAAAGATCCTAACATAATGCTAGCTTAATGTTGAAAAACTAACATGGTATCAGAGCTAATCTGAGAAGAAGACACTGTGCAGCTGTGGGAACTATGGCTTCCTAGTTTATGGATCTTCCTCCACAGATTTTCAGAAAATGTAAGGTGGAACAACTCTCCTCCTTAGGGTGCATCTTTCTGTCGAAGCAGAATCCAATTATGAGGTTTTTCAGTTCACTTTCAGTTTTGGACTTGTCACTGCTGTCGAAAATTAGGGCTTTTCACAGAAGAGGAATTTTTCAGTGAGCCCATTCCTGGATTGACCTCCTCCCCAAAATTGAAGTTAGGGACAAATTTCAAGGCATTTGGATAGACAGAACTCCAAAAAAGCAAAACCCTAATTTTCTCCTGAACCAGCTCTGCAGGATTTCAGCTCAAGTTTCAGATCTGACATCTTGAACCTGGTAAGATATAAAATCTTTTGTATTTCCATTTGAGGTTCTCAGTTAAGATGTCTCATCATACCAAGCTTGATGAAAAGCTTGAGGGAGATGATAACTTCTGAGCCTAGAAGTATAGAATCTCCCTAGTCCTCGAAGAAAATGAATTAGACTCCTACATCCATGAGGAGGTTCCAGTTCCAGAGGGAGATGAGGCAAAGGTCTTACATAAGAAGAAGATGGTTATGAAAAAGAGGATAATTACTGATTCTATCAAGGATCACCTTATCCCACATGTGTCCTCTCTCAAGACACCTAAAGTTATGTTTGATGCCCTAACCAAATTCTTTGAAGGGAAGAACATCAATCGGAAGATGACCTTGAGAAACCAACTGAAGAATGTGAAGATTTAG
The DNA here is from genome assembly GCA_001517045.1 of Pseudotsuga menziesii. NCBI lineage: Eukaryota > Viridiplantae > Streptophyta > Pinopsida > Pinales > Pinaceae > Pseudotsuga > Pseudotsuga menziesii. The sequence continues at coordinate 125,851 of LPNX010242828.1, read as the reverse complement.
AATGCAGAAACAATCTAGTCTTAATTCACAAGAGTTTCTCAAATCAAAGAGTAACTAGAAGCAGTTGATGAAGAAGTGGAAAATGCAGAGATTGTAATGCAGAGTTGATGAAGAGTGCTCTCAATAAGAAGCTCGGATAGCAGCTCGAGAAGAGAAGATGGGAAGTGAAGACCAAGATCTTACAGTACACTCCAAGTCAAGCAAAAGAAGACCTCATGGTTCTAGAGGTAAGCACTCTCACAAAGATAATACTAGAAGAGATGTATCGAGGATCATATGCTATACTTGTGATGAAGTAGGACACTATGCAAGGAATTGTCCTAACAAACAGAAGATAGTAAAGAAGAGAAATAAAAGAAGACATCATGCTCATGCTGCAGAGGATGATGAACCATCCAGGAAGAGATCCAGATATGAAAGTGAAGATTCTTCAAGAGAGGATGAATATGTTCTGATATCAGCTCTCACATGTAACATTACTCATGGTAGTGATGATTGGCTTATAGACAGTGGGGCTTCCAAACATATGACTGGATTCAAGGAATCCTTTGTGAGTATGTCACAACATGAATCACCTCACAAGGTAAAGCTAGGAGATGACTACCAATATCCAATAAAAGGTAGTGGGGGATCTTTATATAAGTTAGAATCTAGAAAATCTCTAACAATGAAAGAAGTATTGTTTGTGCCAGGACTCAAGAAGAACCTTCTCTCCATATCAGCATTAGATGCAAAAGGAATGCGGGTTGCATTCATAGATGGTCAAGTCATCATGTGGCCTAAAGGAAAGACTATTGATGATGCGGTAGTAATTGGAGAACAAGAAGGAGGATTATACAAATTGAAGGGCCATCCAGAACAAGCCTTGGTCCATGACACAATAGAGCCAAGTGAACTTTGGCATAGAAGGCTTGCACATCTGCATTACAGAGCACTACCTATTGCAAGCAAAGTTGTCGAAGGTCTTCCAGAAATCCAAGCAAAACATGATGGGGTCTGCAAAGGATGTGCGAAAGGAAAGAATACAAAGAAGACATTTCCAAGTAGTGAAACCAAAGCAAAAGGAATCTTGGAAATCATCCACTCCGATGTATGCGGTCCTATGTCATCAAACTCTCTAAGCGGGTATGCATATTATGTTTCTTTTATTGATGATTTTTCTAGGAAGACATGGGTTTGCTTAGTGAAGAACAAAGACGAAGTATTCATTAAGTTCAAAGAATTCAAAGCCTTGATCGAAAACCATAATGAAAAGAAGATCAAGACCATTCGATCAGATAATGGCAGAGAATTCACTTCAAATGAATTCAAAGAGCTATGCAAAGAATAGGATTAAGAGGGAGTTGTCCACTCCTTATAATCCACAATAGAATGGGTTTGCAGAATGGAAGAACATAAATATAATGGAAGCTGCAGAAGCAATGCTTCATGATCAAGACCTTCCTGTGCATCTTTGGGCGGAAGCTGCTAGAACAGGGGTGTATGTATAGAACCGTGCTCCACATAGAGTACTCGAGAACAAGACTCTTGAAGAAGTCTTCTCCAGCAAGAAACTAGAAGTCAGCCATCTCAGAATATATTTCCCAGGATATAAGAAGATTGACATCAGAGGGGATGTGACATTTGATGAAGACACAGCTTACAACAAATCCAGAAAGAGACCTACTGAAAAACCTGAAGAAGCAGAAGCACCCATAATTCATGATACAACCATGAATGAAGAAACTCGAGAAGAAGATAGAGAATTTGAAGAACCACATAGACATGTAGATACACATCTGGAGAAGAATCATCATTAGAGGAAACCTTCTTAGGTACTAGAACTTATCCAAGGCGCGAAAATATATGGGGCTCTAGAAGAGAATCACAGAGAAAGAAAGAGGACCAGATCCTGTTACGGGTATGTAGCTTTACTATGTGATTTCATTGATAAAGAACCTTCCAGTTATGAAGAAGCGGTAGAACGGAAATAATGGAAGGATGCTATGATCGAAGAGTACCAATCGATCATGAAGAATGATGTTTGGGATGTTGTCCCAAGACCAGACGGGAAGTCAGTTGTAACTTCCAAATGGATCTACAAGATCAAACATGTTGCAGATGGTAGCATTGAAAAGTATAAGGCAATATTTGTAGCTTGAGGTTTCTCTTAGAAAGAGGGAATAGACTATGAAGAGACCTTTTCACCTGTAGCCAGATACACTTCCATCATATCAGTACTTGCTCTGGCTGCAATGATGAAATGGAAGATACACCAGATGGATGTCAAGACTGCTTTCTTGAATGGTGTAGTGGAAGAGGAAGTGTATGTAAAACAACCACTTGATTTTGAGACACATCATAGGGAGTCTCATGTATGTAGATTGAAGAAATCCCTGTACGGTTTGAAACAGGCACCCAGGACATGGTACGACAGAATTGATAGCTTTCTATCCAGTTTGGGCTTTACCAAGAGTAAAGCAGATTCCAACCTTTACTACAAGGTTGAAGATGGCAAATCAGTGATGCTTCTGCTATATGTAGATGATCTGTTCGTGACAGGTATGGATGGGTTGATTACTGAGACGAAGAGAAAGCTTGCTCTCGAGTTCGAGATGAAGGACTTGGGTATGATGCATTACTTTCTAGGTATGGACGTGTGGCAAAGTGCTGATGGAATCTTCCTTGGACAAGGGAAGTATGCAGTAGAGATCCTGAAGAGGTTTGGGATGATGGACTGCAAGACTATGGCCACACCTATGGCATCGAACCTGAAGCTATTGAATGATGCTTCTTCAGAGTCGGTTGATGCTATGATTTATTGCTGGATGATTAGGTCATTGATGTACCTGATGAACACGAGACCAGACATTTGCTTTGCTGTGAACACCTTGAGCCAGTTCTTGACAGATCCAAGAAATGTTCACTTGATTACTGCAAAGCATATTTTGAGGTACTTGAGGGGTACAGTTGATTATGGGCTCAAGTATGATGCGAATCAAAATATTAACCTGGAGGGTTATGTTGATTCAGATTGAGCAGGTAGTGCCATCGATAGGAAGATCACTTCAGGGTGTTGCTTCAGTATGGGATCAGGTGTGATCTCTTGGTTTAGCAGGAAGCAATCCTGTGTGGCACTGAGTACAGCTGAAGCAGAGTATGTCACAGCTTGTTTAGTTAGTTGTGAGGCAATATGGCTGAGGAAGCTACTATCTGATTTATTTGATCTCCAGATGGATGCTACTTGTATACATTGTGACAACCAGAGTTGCGTGAATTTGTCAGAGAATCCAGTGTTCTATGACAAGTCGAAGCATATCGAGATCAAATATCACTATATCAAGGATATGGTGTAGAGAGGAGCAGTGAAGCTCCAGTATGTTGTGACAGAGGAACAGATAGCTGATGTGTTGATGAAGCCATTAGCCAGATTGAAGTTCGAGTACTTCAGGGAGAAGCTTGGTGTTCTCCAGATAGAGGTTTCCTCCAAGGGAAAGTGATGAGTCCCAAAGCCATTATGATGAGAAGGTCAGATGTAAGGGCTGAGCCATTCTATCATGGTGAGAGGATTCAGTTCCTTCCATGTCAGATATGAGTGCTAAATATCCAAAGCCATTCTGACGAGCAGGTAAGATGTAAGGGCTGATCCATTCTGTCATGGTGAGAGGATTCAGTTCCTTCCATGTCAGATATGAGTGCTGGCCATTCTGTCAAGTAGGATAGATGTAAGGGCAACTGCCACTCTCCGGGAGAGTGGAGGCACCTGGTTAGTTACCAGGTAGCTCAGTCAGGGACTAGGGGCCTTTCTGACGAGGGTGGAGGATTTGGTTCCTTCCAGGTCAGATGTGAGTGCATGCCATTCCGTCATGGTGAGAGGATTCAGTTCCTTCCATGGCCAATGTAAGTGCAGGCCATTCCATCATGGTGAGAGGATTCAGTTCCTTCCATGGCCGATGTAAGTTTGGGCCATTCTTTCATGGTGAGAGGATTCAGCTCCTTCCATGTCAGATGTAAGGGCAGGCCATTCTATCATGGTGAGAGGATTCATTTCCTTCCATGACAGATCTGAGTGCAGGGCCTTTCTGATCGGATTGTAGTTTACTACATGATCAGATGTGATTGTTGGGCGTGCCTTTCTGACGAGTAGGTCAGATGTAAGTGTTGGGCATGCCTTTCTGATGAGTAGGTCAGATGTAAGTGATGGGAAAAGACCTACCTTATGGCTAGGCCTACAACCAGAATGAAAGAAGCCTGACTCTGTAGAACTTCCTATGATGAGATAGCACACACATGATGATGACAAGATGAGATCCAGATCAAGCTATGATCCAGATCTAGTTATGATGACTCCAAGAGATCCAAATCGAGTGATGATCCAGATCCAACAGTGATGATCCAGATCGAGAGATGATCCAGATCGAGTGATGATATAGGTCCAGTCCAGTGATGATGATCCAGATCCAGTGATGATCCAGATCCAGTGATGATGATCCAGATCTAGTGATGAAGTCCCATGATGATCTAGATCGAGAGATGATCCAAACTCAAAGAATGAAGATGACTTGAAGACGAAGATGACTTGGAGACTCAGGAGATTTGAGATGTAGATGACGAGATGATCCAATTGATATAGAGAAGAAGACCAGTACTGAAAATTGTGTAGAAAGAATACCTTCCTAGTTAAGAGGGAGTGTTGATGTATTTGTAACTTCGGAATGTATTCATCTATGTATCTTATGTATTATAACCCGATGTTTATTCCGGGATGTATCTATTATGTAATTGAGTCATGTTGTCATGCCCCGATGTTCCGATCGGGAGAATCAATAATGGAAACAAGTCATGTCAAGTCATAGTGGGTAACCCTCCGATTGTGTAAGGGTTAAAGTCCCCACAGTTTCGGGGCACTAGGGTTATTAGACTCTCCTAGTAGAGGTCATCCCTAGTAGGGTTTTAGTCATGGCAGGATTAGTATAAATAGAGAGCTGGGGTCTCTATTTAGTGCACATCACTTACACACTCAATTGTAACGCATAATTGAGGAAGGAGAAGACATTGGGGCTAGACAAGAAGAAGATTACTGCTGTCGGGAGTGCATCTTACTGTTTTGGGGTTTTACATCTTGTGTTGATTCTATCTCTGAGGAAGTTGCGAGGTTTTCTCCATTTATGGTTTCCCCAATGAAAAACACTGTGTTCATTGTCCTTGTGTTTGATTGTTGTACTTGTTATTCTCTCAGTAAAGATCCTAACATAATGCTAACTTAATCTTGAAAAACTAACAGAACTTTGTTCACCCAATTAATGAAAACTAAAGAGTCTCCGAAAATTTGAATCCTACTACAATTTCTCTCCAAGGAAAAACAGAGGAGTAGTTTTAGGGCCATGAGCTCAGCATAATTATTTGTTTAGTCCCCCATGCCCATTTGAATCTTGAAATGATGGTTTTGAGAAAGAAAGAGTGTAGCTCCACCCCCACAAGAGCGATCTTGTGAGGCTCCATCAAAAACATCCCACGAGAAAGAGGAGTCAATAAGTTCCTCTATTATGATTTGGATTGCTAGGTGATATTTGGTTTAAGGGAAGAAGGATAAGATGTCAAGACCCTGGTTTTCAATAGCCTCGAGAGAAGAGGCGTTTTCCTGAAAGATAACAAAATTGCGAGAAATCGAGATTCCCCATATGTGTATGAGAGGGAGGGATTTTATGTATGAAAGATGGGTTTTAAAGGACTAAAATTTCCATGCATCTTGAAGTGATTGTCCATGCCAATCAAATATGTGATTTAGTAGAGTTTGTGAGTGTAACTAGACCTGAGACGAGAAAGTGCAAGTGAGGAAAAGATGATTTGTTGTCTCCTCATCTTTTTTGCAAAAAGGGCACCAACCTGGACTGTCCAAAGATATTTTCTGCATTCTGTCCCAAGTTGGGATTATGTTTGCAACATGCACCACATAAAGACTTTTTCTTTCAGAGAACATTTGATTTTCTAGATCCCAAATTGCCACCATTGAGGTTTAGTTTGAAAGAATGTGGCACACAGAGATTGATAGCATATATTTGGGGTATAGCTACCATGTACAGCATGTTCCCAGATAATCTCATTGTGCAACTCCATGAGTCTGATGTGGGAGACTCGAAGAGTAGAAATGTATCTGTTCCATTCAAAGTTCCAGAGGTTTGGAAGATCCAGTTCTGTGATCCCCTTCCATTTTTGTTGCTAGATGTTTGTGGAAGCAGGGTCAACAATATGATTTAAATAAAAGAAGCCTTTTTGGTGAAACATTTGAAGGAGTTGTTGAGGAATAATATGGTGAAGTTGACTACCAAGCCATGGATCTACTCCAATTTGAACTTTTGTGTCATTCCCTACTTTCCATGATAACCCATTGTGAATAAGGGGAAAAGAATTGCAAATGGCCTTCCATAGCATTGATCCCGAGGGAGGAGCCATGAAGACTGCATTTCTGATCCAATCCCATAGGCAAATAGGGGCTATATATTTGTGGAAAACAACCTCAGTCAATAGATTGTTTGTTGAAACGAGCTACTAACTTGCTTTAGCAGCTAAAGCTTTTGAAAAATGAGTGATGTTTTTTACTTCCCGTCCTCCTAGGTATTTAGTTCTGGCATTTTTTGTTAGTTGTGTATCCTAATATTCCAAATCCAGAGATATTATTCTATTGTGTTTGTACCCCAGGTTTACTGTACACTCGTTCCCCAAATTTGGGGTTCGGGACAGCGCCCAATAAAAGGGGGTTGGGGGGTGAATCCCCCGAGAAATTTTTTTGGGATGTTTGTTGGCCAACTGTTTTGTGGGCCCATGGTATTGGGTTAACTGTAGTATTTTCCCATGGTATTTCCCCTATAAAATAAAAGCATTGTAATCCGATTGCGTATGGTATTGTATTGTATCATACCATTGTAAACAATCTCTGTGATTGTGTGAGAGAGACTGTGAGAGCGTGAAGACGAAGTGCAGTGGTATTGTTGTAGGTTGTATCCCTTCATCTTTCTGGACAGTAATAAAAGGACTGGTAATTTATGTGTGGACGTAACCCATCGTTTGGGTGAACCGCGTTATATCTGTGTCTCTCTGTAATGTATTTAATGTGTTTTGCATCTTGTTTAATGATTTAACTGTATATCTGTTATTGCTCTTCGGTTATGCTTTCTAACAATTTGATCCCATTTAACCCATTGAAGGACCTTTTGTTCTTTGTTACCCATCCACATAAAAAGTTGAGCATATTTTTCTTGATCTTTCCAAAATGGATTTCGGAACCCATGCTAGATCCATCCAGTAGACAGGAATGGCTTCAAGGACTGATTTTACTAGGAATAATCTGCCCACTCTTGAGAGCCATCTATTGCACCAGATATTGACCCTACAATCCAATTTATTCAGTAGCCAATTCCAATCTTGCTTTTTGTAGTAATTTGGTTTTATTTTGAAGCCCGAGTATTTAAGACCTTCGTCCAGGGTTGATACAACAAAAGGAAAAAGTTCTAAGAGTTTTCTGGTGTCATCATCTTCCAAATTGAAAGTGGCAATAGTAGATTTATGTTCGTTAAGTTTCATACCTATAGCTTTGCAGAAAAGGTGCAGGATCTCTGAAAGATTCTTTGCATCTCTGATAGAGACATTACAAAAGATGAGAATATCATCTATGAACAAGAGATGGGTAATATTTAGATTCGTTGCTATCTTGATTCCTTCAAATAAACCCCTTCTTTTTGCATCCAGGATAGCTCTACTCAGACCTTCTGCCATCGGTTAAAAAAGTAGAGGAGAGAGTTGGAATCCTTGTCGAATGCCCCTTTCCAAGAGGAAGAAACAGAATTTTGATCCATTTATTAGGACTGTCTAAGAGGTAGTGGAGATACATGCAAAAATCCATTTTATGAAAGAGTAATTGAAGCCCAAATGTGTGATAAGGAGTCTTAGATAAAACCAACTTATTCTGTCAAATTCCTTTGAGAGATCTATATTTAGAATTGCCCCTTTCATCTTCTTGAGTTTTATGTTGTGCATTTCCACTTGGGAAATTCCGATGGCTTCATGAATTTGTCTGTTCTCAAGAAATCCAAATTGTTCAGATGAGATGATATATGATAGGACCTTATTTAATCTTTGAGCGATCACTTTTGCCACCACTTTGTAAGTGATGTTGCAAAGAGATATAGGCCTAAAATCTAAATGATCCAGGTTTTCTTTTTGGGAATAAGAGCTAAGAAAGTTGAGTTGAGAGGAGGATGTAAATGCCCATTTTCATGGGATTCTTCAACCAAATGAAGAAGTTCAAGACCAATAGTATCATAGGATTCCAGGAAGAATTCAATGGTCCAACCGTCAGGACCCAGGATTTTGTCCTTCTGGAATCTATGCAAAGTTGCTTTCAGCTCATCTTCCGAGACATCCTCCATAAGATCCAAGTTTTCTTCGTCTGAAATTATCCCATGGAAGAATTGTGAGATCTGGATGACTTCTGCAATTGATGCATGTTGCTATGCTTTAAACAGGTTTTCAAAAAATTATTTTTCATTCTCATCCATCTCCTCAAAAGAGGAGACTCGTTCATTACTATCGTTTCTCAATTCTCAAATTGTATTTTGTTGTTTTCTTCCGTTCAAAAAGGATTGAATTTTTTTTGTGTTATCATCCCCACTAGCCATCCAGATGGTTGCACTCTTGAGTCTCTAGACTTCCTCCCACTCTTTCAAAATATTATTTTCTATTTGATTTGAGTGAGATTAGCCTTTCTTTGCCAGTCTAAGTGAGAAAACCTCCCCACTCATAGTTGTGGATTTCTGCCAGATCATCCTCAATCAGAATAATGTCATGTTCATCCATCATCGTTTTATCTTTTTCCCAATCTTTTAGGAGGTGTTTGATGCGAGAAAAAATTTGAGCAAAATGTTTAGCAGCATGGATTCCCTCATCTTCCACATATGGGATCGAGTTGGGCTGGATAAGCTTGAGAACTTCTTTGTTTTTTAGCCAGGATGCATAGAATTTGAAGGGATTGGCTAGATTCTTAGGGTTTCTTAGAATTTCCAAACATATAGGTAGGTGATCAGAGTCAGTTCCTGAATCAACCCATTGTTTAAACATTAGATCCCTTCCCAAAAGGATTTTGTCCACTAGGAATATGTTAAGTCCTTTTGCAATTATATCGTCCCCAATTCTTTTATTTGACCAAGTTGGCTTGAGTTTTAGGGGATCAAGTTCCACCATCTTGATGTTTTGGAAGAGGGTGCTGAAGAAATTTTCCAAAGGGTCCACCCTTGCCCTTGGTCCCCAGATTTCATGGGCACCTAAAGTGTAGTTTAAATCTCCACCTATCACCACATTTTCACTTCTTATCAGAGGGGAGGTTTGCAACGCTTCCTGGAAGGGAAAATCTGTTGTTGTAAGGGCCATAGATGTTCAGAATGTTCAAGGATAAATTTGCTTATGCCTAATGAACCTGGATCCCCATGTCAAAGGCGGCTCCCTAAGAGTTTGAGCAGATAATCGTGGACTGGTTCCATCCAATTTCTAGCCCACTCAAAAGACCTCTAGCACCCTGGGATAGAAAAGTGAAGGATTTTGTAGCCGAAGAGAAGAAATTTGTAACTTCAAGTTCCATCCCTAACATTTCCTGGAGGAGGATTACATCTAGTTTTTGCACCATGAGCATCCTCTTTAGGGAAAGTTTTTTTTTCGGGTACTTTCCAAACCCCTAGAGTTGAGGGAGAGAATTTTCATTTAGTAACCCCTTCAGGGGCATGCACTGCTCTAAGTTCCCCGAAGAGTGTTTTCTGTTTACCGTTTGCTTGATCATGGAGATATTTTTACTGGGAAAAGGAGAAACATGAGGGTCGTCCCTTTCCCTTTCCCTTTGTTGGAAGGGTAGGGTTTTCTCCTAATCCTAGGATAGAAGGAGTTGGAGCAGTCAGTGCACGGATATCCCTTGTTTTGAGATGAAAATGGATCATGAAGGAGGTGGAATTTGAATCTGCAGAGGTGGAGAGAAGAGGGAATGGTGAAACAGTGGGAGAAAGTGTCGTCGAAAGGAGGGATGGAGGGGGGGATGTGACCTCCTGGATAGGGGAGGAGCAAGTAGTCAAAGAAAGAACCAACAAAGAGGTATTTAAAGAATTTAGATGCAAGTCACTTAAATGTTCATTCAAAGAAGTGACTAGAAACATACCCGGGAGAGGCCGCAAAGGTTACTGAAGAGGAGGATCCGAGCCGATCTCTGTGATGGTGGTGGACTGAATTTATCTGGTATTCAAAGAAGGTCTTAAATCAACCGCTTCATTGTTGAGGCATTCATATGCTTTTCCTGCTAGGACCCTTTCAGTGTTCTGATCCATTTCATCCTTGAAAATCCACCTTTTTCGAGTCGACGTTTGTGAAAACCCCAATTGGTAATTTCTCGCAAGATGTCCCGTAGCATGACAACGATGGCTTCTGAAAGGAATCCATTCATAATCCAAAATTTGTTTCCTGATTGAGGAACCCCATATCAGATTGAGATGCTCCTAAAGGTTAGTTTGAACATTTAGAGAGACAAGGATTCTCGCCATCATTCGCCATCGAGTCTTCATAAAAGAGAGGTCCGCTTCCAAAAAACACCTAGGGAATTTCCAATGTCAAGCAACGAGTCCGGGTTCTAGAGTTCCCAAGGGAGTTCCGATAAACGAACCTAGACTTAGATTGTGTCTAATTTCTCATTGTTTGCATCAAATAGAGGTGTCCACTTCTTGAGCATTATGGGAGCCGTTCCATAATTCCAGTGGCGTTTCATGATTTTTTATGCATCCTCCATGCTGTTAAATTTAAAACCAACCCAACCTTTGGAGAGAGCGTTGGTTTCAAGTTCGTAATGAAGAACGTTCATCCAACTTTTTTGAACCCAGATTTCCATTTCTTTTGGGCTAGGGTTCCTCCCTCCGATCTTTCCAACCAAAGCGATGTCCCCCATGGCCCCTGCTTCCCCAATTGAGATATTAACACCACAGATTAGATTCAAAGGTCCACTGATCAAAACCAGGCATTTATTTTTCCGCTTTATGTTAGGGTTTTTCTCTCCTTCATGGATTCCATTTAGAGAACCCTCCCTGAAATATGAACCAGATGCAGGTGGGGAGCCATGGAAATCGTCTGGTTGCAGAAAGGTTGCAATAAAACCCTCTGGGCTAATGTCTTCCTCAATGTTTGGGGGCTCAATAAGCTGTTGTTATGCATGGTTGGGAGGGTTCCAAGCCAACCCGCCTCCTGGAGCTCGAAATCCTTGAACGATGTATGTTTTGGTGGAGTCAAAGCGTTTAGATCCGGTGCACAAAAGGCCTCACTGTGAACAATGGTGGCTTCCGAAGGTGGAAACCCTAAATCTGAAACCGTGCTGGTGGGGAAAAGAGAGGGTGAGCTACCTCCAAGAGCTGGTTCAAGCAGCCTTGCTGCTAGCAGGAATTGCAGAGAGTGTGCAGTTTGGTCTGGAGGGTTAATCAAAGGCCCATCGCTAGCCCTAGCTGCCATTCCTGCTACGATTTTGAGGAGGGTTCCAGCTAGCAACAAATATGGCAAGGGATGAAACACAACAGGGCATTTAGCTGCACAAGATGCCAGAGAGGGGAAAACCGATTCGTTTTGCTACAGGTCTTCGGAGAATTCCAGATGCTCCTCCTTGTTGTACGCCATATGATGAGGACATGAAAAAAAAGAAAAAAGTAGCCCATAAAAAAGATGCAGGTTTTAGGAGCTACTAAGGCAGCCACTAAAGACTTTTGTTCATACGAAAAACCTGGTCCTTTCCCAAAAGATCAAAGTATAAACATAACTTTCTTAAAACCTATTAAAATAGTCCTTCATTTAAATTTTAGAAACATAATTTAGCATATTTACACCCCCTCCCTCCCTTCCTCCAAAACTCTACTTATCTTAAAATCTTTATACAACTTCTTAAATAAAAGCAAAGGTCACTGCCCAACGCCAATAATCCTTGGGGTGTGCCCATCATGCTATATAAAACAGATCTAGCCGAAATAAAATTTATTTAAAAGGCGGATGACGACCTAGAATCGATCAAGAAAAATTAAATGTGCTTAAGAACAAGTTAGCAAAAGGTAATTGTGTTTTCGTGTCTTTATTCCACGTGGTCGTCGCGTGCCTACTGAATTGGATAATACAAGGAGTCGGTTCCACTTCCCCCTCCTCACAAGGCACGAATAGCGTTGGAATTTCCAATGCCAACACCCGTCAAAATTGCCGGTAACAATCAAAATCTGAAACGTTTTTTGTATTATAAGCAAGATTTTGACGGTCTCCGTAAAATCTTAGCTGTAATTGACGGGTAAATTGACCCATGACGGGCATTTACCCGTCAAATTCCATCCCCGCATGATCCGCTAAAATCTCCACATCGTGCTTGTAACTTATCATCCACCAAACATTGCACTTGCGCGGTGACGTAAGATTTATATCATTTTGTATGGCTGGATGCCAATGTTGTGAAACACTTTCACGTAAATACACACGTGCGTCAAAACAGCTGAGACTTATTTTATTATTTTCTCATCGAAACAACGAGCAAACCTATAACAATACCGCCACTAAAATGCATAAGAAAATGATATACCGCCACTAAAATGCATAAGAAAATGTTTAATCCTACGAGAAGGTCAAGCCCACGCGCTCGCTCTTCCCCCCCAAAATGGAAAAACTAAACGTCTGATGAGCGTAGATGCAGGTCAAAGGATTAGGGCTTGCTTGACTGCTACTTTTTTTTTTCAATTATAATCAACTCCGCGTCTCTCTGCTTCTTTACATATAATATATATCTACTCTACTTCATTAAACATAAAATATATCCATGTTTTACTCTGCTTCATGATAAGCAAAAACACACAAAAAAGATGGGCAATACAGCGTCCTGCGTTGCGTTGGGCATGGCCATGGAGGACAAGGACGAAACCATCCAGCTGATTCGCTCAGATGGCATCCTTCAAATCCTTCATAAACCCCTCAGCGCCGCCCAGATCACGCAACAATTTCCTCAACATTTAGTCTGTCACTCTGATTCATTCTACATCGGCCAGAAGACGCCCGCTCTTTCTCCAAATGAGCAGCTGAATCCGGGAAACAGCTATTTCCTTCTGCCACAACACTTCTTTCACTCTCCCTTATCTCTTCTATCGCTAGCTTCCTTAATATCGCCGCCGCCGCCGCCACCAAATGCTCTGCCTAGTTCTACTGCTCGTGTATCAGGTCGGCTTCGCAGTATCGAACGTGCTTCTTTTTTCTGCCAGCCGTTTGAAATACAGAAAAGTAATGTCAGCGAAGGCCTGCGGATCAGAGTGTGCCCGGAGTTTATTTCAAAGCTTATGGAAGAGGGAAGGCTTAACGCTGATGAACACGAGCGTTCAGTGGGCAGGGATTCTATAGAGGATGAGCGAGTTAGGCCGTTGAATACTCCTGAATTACAGAAAGAGTATGCTCAATTGGTTAAGTGCAGACGCCATTGTTGGAAACCGAAGCTTGAGACAATCAAAGAAAAGGAAAAGAAGATTGATGTCAAAAATCTCATCTTCAAAATTATGATGTAAAACGTGTGATCTTGATTCTTGATCTGTTGATTGATTCCAACTCAAATCAGCCAAGATTTGTGGCGCAACCAAACAGCCATTGCTTTCTTGTACAGTTTTTGGTTCTCCCAGCGCCCATTATAATCAAATTTTAATGGCTTTAAACTTGAAACAGTGGTTGCAAAATTATCTGTCTCCGAAAAATGATGAAAATAACTTGGACTGATGCACAGGTCCATTCTTGGTCAAGCCGCTTGTTTATATATATAAAACTATGGGACACAGGACAAAACTATAGGATGTAACCGTAAATCAATGAAAACAATATATATGTCCAGCTAAATATAATACAGTTTTTAAATGGCATAGATATTTTGTTCAGCCATTAGGTTAGAATGGAAATTTATCACGAAGTTCATTGCCACATGTTTATATATACCAAATTGCTGAATGCATTGCATGTCATGGCATGCCACCGTAAGCATGGCCCCATAAATAACGTTGAAAAGTTTGATGAACCAAGTATGCCTTAAAATAAACGTTATGTTTTCTAAACGTCTTAAGCCGTAAATACACTGAAAAAGGCAGGAAATAGAGAATATATCTTTGAATAACAATAAAAGTAGCCTATGGTCTATGGCCTTTTGGACTGTGGTCTTTGAATATTATTTTATGGTCAATTTTGTTCATATTCAACATGGTTTATTTTGGTTAAAAACAAACAATAGATGTAATCATCAATAAACCGCTTCCACAAGTCAAATGGATGTAGCTTGGGTGGTTGAGAGGAATGATGTTACCCTCCCCACCCAGGTTCTACGTTTGTAAGTGACATGATGCTCTTGTGGAGCCCTTTGTAATAAATGTTGTGAATGATGAGTTGACCATACCTTGATTCAGTTTGAATATCAGGTAACCTCAAAATTAAAAGCAATACTCCTTATCCTATTCTCTTCATATAGAAGTGGGTCTTTCCCCATATAGAGCATGGATATGACTAGGTACCTGATGTAGAGGCATAAGATAAATATCATGGTAAACAAGAGACATGGCTTGGTTAAACAATTGGGGCATTGATGAAAACGAAATTTTGCAAAACATTGATAATGTCAAAAATATTATTACTTCTAAGTTTAAAGAGAAATACTGGTGTGAGAAAAATTTAGTGGTTAAGAAAAAACTAAGATACTATAAGGAGGTAGTTAATCCAAACTTGGAAGATCAGAAGTATGGGTAGTAACTTGCTCACGAAAAAAAAAATATAGCCAAGATTAGAATGAACTCTCATGAACTCCATAACTAAACATGGTGGTAGTTAATCCAAACTTGGAAGATCAGAAGTATGGGTAGTAACTTGCTCACGAAAAAAAAAATATAGCCAAGATTAGAATGAACTCTCATGAACTCCATAACTAAACATGGTGTTGGTCTATTCCTAAAACTCCATGGGTGGAAAGGGTTTTCTATTTGTGTGGGTCTATGAGTGAGCCCTGAGGATGAAAATCACCTTCTCTTAGAGTGTCTTGCTTACACCCACATTAGATCTGCTTGAAAAGCTTATTGGCAAGCTTTTTGAGCACATGAACAAGATTTTAAAGTTAACCAAGTATAAACCAAAGTTAGTTGGTTTATGTGTAAAAAAATTCATGAAATAGATAATGTTAGTAAAATTTTAATTAATGCTAGAAAATAATGTTAATAACATTATTTATTCATGAAATAAATAATGTTAGAAAATATATCCATCGACTTTTTAATTAATTGAAATTTTAGATATGTCTAAATAAAATTGAATTCTGGCGGATGAAATAAAATCTATTTATCCTCACCAAATAGGCCACCTTATCCTTGATTTCATAAGAATAACTAAAATCATTAACAAAATTAAATTTATTTTAAAAAAATATTTATTAAAAAAAAAAATTATTAAAAAAACTCATTAACAAAATTAAATTTATCTTCGATAAAAATTGCTTTAAAATTTGAAAATGATCATTCAATAAAAATTACTTTAAAAATTATCTTAATACCTACCAAATAACCTTAAACAAACTCCAAACTTCCTTACTAATAAGTGCCCCTATGGGATTAATAATTTAAGAGCATGAACTAGAAGGGAAATGGCTTTCTTGATCCAAAAGCTAACAAGAATCATCATTTGAAAGAATCATTCAGATTGATAGAATTATAGATATCATATCATAACATTAAGAATCATTTAGATTGATAGAATTATAGATATCGGATGGTTGTCAACAAAGTGTTTGAAGCTATGTGCGGTTGGAGCTGCGTGTGCTGAGCCTGCGAGTTGGAGGGGCGAGCTGAGTGTTTGTGCAGGATGGTGGCGCCTGGGGGTGGGGAGGACGCCCCCCCCCCTTTCTTTTTTAGAGGTGGATGCCTTCAGTAAGCTTCTCTCTGGCGGAGGGAAGAAACCCTCTGGCCCGGTGATCCCGAAATTTATTAAAAAATTGGAGGAAATCCCTGAGATTGCCCTTCCTGAAGAAAAATCAATGAAAATTGCCCTGTCTCTGGCTAAGCGAGGACTAGTGGGTCAGTTTATGGGTCTCTGGCCTTCCACCAAGACCACAGATGACTGGATATAGCGGAACTGGAAGCCCAACCTGAAACATGGGGTAACCTGCTACCCAGTTGGAAGAGGGTTTTTTGTCTTCGAATTCATATCGGCAGAAGATCGGGACTTGATCTTTAGGAATGGCCCCTATTTCATGGGGACGCAAGGACTCTACCTGAACAAATGGTCGCCTGACTTTGACCCCACAGTCGATCTTCCCAAAGAAGTGCCGGTATGGGTCAGGCTTCCTAATCTCCCGTTGCATTGCTGGGACTTCGAATCATTGCAGAGAATAGGGAACGGAATCGGCCGTTTCATTGACAAAGAAGACAACAAAGGACAATATACATGCGTCAGAATCTGTGTGGAAGTGGATCTTGAAGCCGGCCTCCCGGAGGCAGTAAAGCTATCAGTTGGATCTTGGACCCATTACCAGAAACTGGACTATGAGCACCTGCCATTCAAGTGCAGAAATTGCCAAGAGCACGGCCATTTCCAAAGGCACTACCCCAAACTTGCCGAGGAGAAAGAAGATGCAGAAGGATGGCAGAAAGTTAAGAAAGGGAAAAACCCTAATAGTACCAAAAGCAAAGAAAAAGTGACCCAGGAACCAGCAAAGGGAGACATCTCAAAATCCAGCTCTCAAGGAAGGGCCAACGAAATCCAAACTCCTACCAGCGCTCCAGAAAAGGAGGAAGTCTGGGCATCTCAAGGCCCAAACAGCTCGATCCCCCACCCTGCAATTCCCAGTCCGTCAAAAGAACCCATTAGTTTGGGATCAGAAACAGGAGCAGAATCATCAGAGGAAGGAGATGCTGAAGTGAGCAGCCCATCAGGCACCCCAAATCAACCAAAGCGGGGACGGAAATCTGAGAGAAAAAGGAGGGAAGAGCAGTCTTATAAATATGTGGTCCAAGGCTCACAGCATACTATTCCAGAAATGATGAACACCAGATCCGGAGTGAAAATTGGGAAAACCCCAAAAGGGTCCCCCCCCCCTCACTTAGGTAAATAATGCAGTACGTCTCCTGGAACTGCAGAGGACTAGGCATCACCATAAAAGAAGAAGCCATAAGAGATTTAGTAAGAACTATGATGCCGGAAGTCCTCCTAATCTAGGAGACGAAGTTGGAGGAGGAAGCTCTTCTCCAAGCTAGTACCACATTCTGGAAGAAAGGCCCGGGAAGGGCTGTGAGTGCAAGAGGAGCATCAGGAGGGCTGGCAACATTCTGGGACTCCACAAAGCTCGATCTTGTAGAAGAAGAAAGAACCATTCACTGGTTATTCACAAAGCTGCTCCACAAAGAATCCGACCACCCTGTAAGTATTTTTAATATGTATGTTCCTGTTTTACATGCTGAAAAAAAAGAGTGCTGGGACTCCTTAAAGACTTATCTCAACCAGCATAACCCTGAAAACTTAATAGTTGCCGGGGACCTAAATGTCACTCTTGCTTTGGCCGAGAAAAGAGGGGGCTCGATTGTCCGGGACCCTGCAAGAGAATGGGTGGAAGACTTGATGCTGGATTGGGATCTTGAAGACATCATCCCAGACAATGGAAAATTTACTTGGTCCAACAAAAGATTAGGGCCCGGCCACATAGCTGCTCGCCTTGACCGCTTCCTACTCCATTCCGCCTTCCTTACACTTGGGCTCATGGCGATTTCCAAGATCCTCCCGCACTATACTTCTGATCATAAGCCTATCTCGCTTTCCCTCTTCCCAGTGAAAAAGTTAGGTCCCATTCCCTTTCGGTTCAGCCCAATCTGGGTAAATCTAGAAGGCTTCTCTGATATTGTGTCCAACTCCTGGAAAGCTCCTGTCTCCGCCTCCCCCTTCTTTGTTTGGGAAAGCAAACTCAGAAGACTAAAGGCTGACCTGAAAGTCTGGGCCAAAGGCCTTAGCTCCCCTACGGATGAAAGGAAAAGAGCCCAGAAGGATCTGGAACGGCACCAACGAATCCTGGAAGAGTCCCCGGTCACTCTTGCCTTGCTCAACCAGGAAGTGGAACTTCAAAAGAATTACCACAAAGCTTGCAGAAATGAGGAAATCTACTGGAGAACCAAGTCAAGAACCCTTTGGCTCCAAGCTGGAGATAAAAACACAACTTTTTTTCATAAGCAAGCTCAGGCTAGGCAACTCTACAATTCCATCAATGAAATTCAAATGCAAGACCAAGTTCTAACAGATTTTAATGAAATCAAGGAGGCTGCCCACTGTTACTTCAAAAATCTTTATGCTGCTCCGGACTCGGATCCGGTAGATCCTATGTCTTACCCTCTATCAGAGATTCCAAAATTAATTAAAGACGAGGACAACCAACTGCTTAACAGTCTTGTAAGCATCCGGGAAATCAAGAAAGCCCTCTTTAAAATGGATCCGGACAAAGCTCCTGGGCCGGATGGCTTCACAGCCCGCTTCTTCATTTCTTGCTGGGACATCATCAAATCAGATTTGTACAGAATGGTTAAGAAGGCTCAAAATTGCTCCAAGCTGGGGGGCAGCACCAAATCCTCGTTCTTGGCCCTCATCCCAAAAGAAAAAGGTGCCAGGAACTTCAGCAGATTCAGGCCTATATCCCTCTGTAATACAGGGTATAAAATTATTTCCAAAATTATGGCTAACAGGCTTAAAAAATTTCTGCCAAAATTGATTCCAGAGAATCAAGGAGGGTTTGTGAAAGGTAGACAAATCCTGGACAATATCATTCTTGTCCAAGAAGCCATTCATACCAGCTACAAAAAAAAGGAAAAGGGCATGGTTGTCAAGCTGGATCTGGCTTGTGCCTTTGACAGAGTCAGGCACGATTTCCTTTTTGCAGCCATGAGCAACTTCGCGTTCAACCAGAACTTTATTGGCTGGATTAAAGCTTGCATTTCTGCTCCGTGGATCGCTCCGTTGGTCAATGGATGACCCACCAGGTTCTTCAGGGCCTCAAGAGGCCTGAGGCAAGGCTGCCCTCTTTCCCCTATTCTCTTTGTTATCCAGGCTGCTGTTCTAAGCTTCCAACTGAACAGAAATCCCCAAAATAGAGCCCTTTCAGGCATTAGAGTTGTTCCAAAAGTTAAATATGTCAATCATGCCCAGTTTGCGGATGACACCCTGTTATTGGGTGCTGCCAATATCAGAACAACAAGCAGTTTCAAAGCAGAACTGGACTTCTTCAAGAGCAGCTTCGGCAGTGAAATAAATTATCATAAAAGCAAGATTTATGGGTGGAATTGTAATCCCCGGGAAATGCTGGAAATATCCCGAATTCTAGAAATGGATGGCCTAACAGCTTGGGAAACCTTCACATATCTGGGTATTCCAATTTTCAGGGTCTCGCCTAAAGTTATTCATTGGATGCCCATGCTGGACAAGCTGAAGAATAAAATCCATGCATGGGGATCCAAATGGCTCAACAGAGCTGGAAAAGTAATCCTCATAAACTCGGTCTTGGCCAGTCTTCCCATCTACCAGTGCTCTGTTCTTCTAGCTCCCAAATCCATAACTAACAAGATAAATGAGCTGCTCCGTCGATTTCTCTGGGAGGGAGGCAGAAATAATGAAAAGAAGTTGCACCTGGTGAGCTGGGACAAGGTCACCAAGTCTAAATTGGAGGGGGGACTTCAGATCTGATATGTTTCCACCCAAAACCTAGCCATGGGTGGAAAAATTCTCTGGAATATGATCTCCGGAAAAAGAAATTGGAGCAATCAAATTCTCAAGAAAAAATATTTCACAGGAGACAGAGCAAGATGCTTGGAAAGAGCCACAAAAGTGCAGAAAGGATCTCCAATTTTTTCGCTCTGCAAAAAGGCTATCCCGCACTTCATCTCTAAGCTCACCTGGATCCCAGGTAACGGTGAAAAAATCCACATTTGGAACGATTCCATTCTAGGTGACCAGCCTCTAAATGGAGTAAGCGATCTAAGGGAAATTAAAGAATGGCTCACAGCAAACAATCGCTGCACCCTGTGGGATATTTCATCCTGGAAAAATGATGAAAACAAATGCTGGGATCGATGGAACTTGGGTGATTACCCAATCGAGCTTTAGGAGGAAGCGTTCAAATTGCTGGATCATCTGCAGGGCAAATCGCCTTTATGTGCCAGAACAAGAGACAAACGTGGCTGGGGATCACGTTCTGGTGTTTATTCTGCTGCTGCTGGCTACGTAGCAATTCTGGAAATTCCTTGGGTACCCCCAGATCCTGGACCGTGGAGAAGCCTCTGGAATCATCAATCAATTCCAAAAATTGATATTTTCCCCTGGACCATGCTCCATAAAGGAATCCTGACCACTGATAATCTCAGAAGGAAAGGCTGGGCGATGGCTTCACGTTGCCCACTCTGTTGCTGCGCTGAGGAGAATATTGAGCACTTATTTATCTTCTGCGATTTCACCAAGGAAGTTTGGAAAACCACGCTCTGGCCTGCCACTGTCAATTTGCCAGATACAATCGTGGAGCTCATCAGCTGCTGGTCCTCCCTCTCTCCTTTTGACTTAAGGAAAAAAAATCTTCTCAAGACTATATGGATGTGGATCCCCAAATTTGTTTGTTGGAAAGTATGGCTGGAGAGGAACAATAGAGTCTTTAAAGACACTAGCAGACTACCTATTCAAGTGGCTGTCAAAGCTAAGATCATGCTTGCTGAAGCTCTAAACTCTAAACCAGACTTAAGCAACATGGCAACCATCTCTGTTGAAGAAGAGTGCTAGATGAAGGAGTTCCATCTAAATACTCAAAGCCAGGAAACCAGCAAACCTCTGCAGAAGGCGAACTGGGAAATTAGACTTGAAAAGCAGGAATTCATTAAGTGGAGATCAGCTCTCAGCGAATGGTGTCTCTTCTTCGACGGGGCCTCGAAAGGGAATCCCGGTCAAGCTGGGGGAGGAGGCATCATTCTTGAACCTTCCGGTGATTGTCATCTGTCCTATGCTTGGGGACTTGGACTCGCCTCCAATAACCAAGCCGAGTATCTGGCTTTGTGGCAGGGACTCTGTCAAGCGAGGAAGCTGAATATCCAAAGACTCATTATCTTCGGCGATTCTAGACTGATTATTAAAGCTCTCCGCTCCAAGAAAGTGCCAAAAGATATCAGTCTCGCCCAAATTCACAGGAAAATTATTCTTCTTTTATCTCATTTCAGATCAGCCAAAGCCTTTCATGTTTTAAGGAACTTAAATAGCCTGGCAGATGCTGAATCCAATCGGGGAGTTCAGCTGAATAAAAGCCAGTTGATAATTAATGAAGAAACTACAATAGTCATGATCCCTTAAGGATCAAGCTGGACGTGGCTGCTAGTAGCAGAACAGTAATTTTGGAAGTAGCCTTTTAGATGAGGTCAATCACAACTTTTGTCTTAGGTAGCAGAATGAAGAGGAAGCCCAGGAAAAATCATTGGATCAAGCATTGTAAGGCCCTGGCAGCCCCTTTGCCAGATTTTCAATAAATCTCTAACCGTTTTCGTAAAAAAATAATAATTTAAGAGCATTAAACCATAATTTCCTTGACTAACAAGTAATCCACACGCTAGAAGATGTGAATAAACTATGGTAGGTAGTGTGTGACCAACAAAACAAGGAAATTTGGGCATATGCCGTGTTTGACGAATTCAAAGTCTAGCACCAAATTTATGGTCATTACTTCTAATTATTTTGGAGATAAATAATGTCTAAGCTATCATCTAAGCAAGCACTCAGTCAATGAACATGTACTCCATTTTACTAATGATGTTTTACATTATTAGGTTTAAATACAAAACCAAAACCATGAATACATGTTATTAAAATTTAATAATGAAATTTTTAAATATTTTTAAAATTTAATATTTTACTAAGATTATATAAATTATATTTTAAATATGTTAAAAATTAATGTTTTTATTTTATTTTATGTAATTTTATAATTATTAATTAATAAATTAAATATTTTTTTTATGAATTCAATTTAAGAATGGTTATATATTTATATATAAATAATAAAACTATCATTAATTATTTTAATATTTAAAAAAATAAATCATCATTTTATATATTTTTATATATATTTAATATAAGAAAGATAAACTATATTCATTGTAAAATTTATTGGTTAAAGCTAGTTTCTTAAAATTAACAAGTGACCACAATCCTAGTTCTAGTTAGAGAGTCTAAGGGTGTGTTAAACTCTTATAAAAAATTGAAACAAACTCTAGAGTTAGATTTTTTAAGGTGGAATTTATATTAAAAAAAAAAATTCAAGAATGCAAGGTTATTTTTGTTTCAAGAAGAAAAAAAAATAGCATTCTTGATATTTAATGCATTCAAAGAAGTGCATATATCATACTGTGCAATACATGCCATAATATGGCAATAAAATGGACTAAAAAGTCATCAATCCACCATTCAAAAGAACCACATGAGATCCAAACCAACATATCTAGGAACAAGTGTAAGTCACATCTAAATAGCTAGTTGAACCATAAACAAATACATCCCAAGTCAAGCCAAAGTATATCAATACAACATCTAAAAACATATAGAATATGCATTCTATCAACATGATGTCAACAAACCATCTCCAACATTAACATAAGCAAAAAACAAAGTCTTTGAAGTTAAGAGAACTTCGACAAATTGCTCCAAATGGAGGATACCTTCATCTTCCTCAAGAGAAACCTTTGAAACTAAATCAACTTCAAAATTGTGTTCACAGAAAACATGTTCACTTATATTCACTTTAGGAAAGGTGACCATAAGAGCTTCAATTCTCATACACCATTGTTTTAGAGAGATAACCTATAGGATACATATTTTTTTCTTCGAAATTCACAATTACCAATGAATCACCATAATCCTACATAGTATCAATGCCAAGTGAAGAAGTTAACTAAAAACGTTATCAACTTATAGTAACAATAATAATCTTAGAACCAAATTGACCTACACCCTACTCATAGAATGATAATAAATAATTTGCAATTCACACTAATTAGCTTGAAAATATTTGAAATTAACCATTTTAAATTAAATAAATTATATCTTTTCCTTATATAAAACCGGAGTTTGAATACAATAAAAAATAACCTAAAATAAAATAAATTGTAAAACTCATTAATTAACTCGCAACAATACACACTCCATGCATTTATGCCCTACAAAACTTTGAAGTTACTAGATACATCAATATTTCAAAGTCATCAATGTATCACACGTCAAAACCTCGACAGCTTGCAATTTTGTTGCCATCGTTGCTCATATTGATTTTCCACTTCCAAGAAAAAATAACAAAAAATTTCTCGAACGTTTAAATGGATTTAAAGCTAGACCGGTTTTCAATTTTCAAAGCAAGTAACAATGAATTTACTAGATATTTAAAAGGATTTCAAGCTATTGAACCTTCAAATATGAAAATAATCATAGAAAAGGAAACCAGAGAAGAAAAATGAGATATGAAAAATTCTTCATCATCATTGTGACTGGAATCATCACATTCTTATTCTCCAACGAGATCATTTAATAAGGCTCTCGAAATCTTTTCCTCTTTCTCTCCTTTTGAAACAAATGACACTATAGGGTCCTCACACAAAGATGGGGGCATTTTATATGCAATTCAAGTTTTGTAAAACACATTCTTGTTGTAGAATTCAACAAAGCGGATGTGTTTATTAAACATAGGAATGGGAAATCCTGAAAAATCCAAGTGGGATGCCACAAAGGATAGGAGAAAAAAATGTGTATGTGTTATATAAATAATTTTTTATTACCTAAATCAGACCATAACACCCCTCCCTAACCCCTTAACACCCCTTATCCAACTCTCTAACACCCCTGTAACACCACCTCCCTAAACCCCTAACACCCCCTCTCCAACTCCCTAACACCCCCTACCCCTAATCACCCACACCCCCTCTCCAACTCCCTAAAAAAAACCCAACCATGTAACACCGACCCAACTCCCTAACACCCTCTCTCCAACTCCCTAATGCCACCCGAACACCCTATCACCCCCTCTCAAACTCCCTAACACCCCCCTAACAACCATCACCCCTAATCACCCACACCCTCCACCTACCTTGGATCTCACCCCAAGACCCTAAGACCCCTCATCCCTATTCTCTCTCTCTCTCTCTCTCTTACTAACCCCTTCTCTTAATCTCTTTCTCCCCTGCTCCAATCTCCTAAGAGTCCCTATGTCTCTACCTCTAGACCATCAACAACCAACTTCTCTCTCTACCTTTAACCACTTACTACTCCCCAATTTGTCTCTCTCTCTATCTATATATCTATCTATATATCTTTATATCTATCTAACCTCAACACCCACTCTCCTCACCTATGCCCTCCCCCTATCTCTATAATCTCCC
>LPNX010242828.1:72506-95441 GCA_001517045.1 Pseudotsuga menziesii | reverse complement strand
AATTTGCTTGATTAAGATATTTATATTAAAGAATAAAAAGTACAACAAGATACACAAGACACAAAGATTTTCACCAAGGAAACCATAAAGGAGAAAATCCCACAAAATTTCTTAGAATAGTTCCGGCACAAATATTGTATCACAAGATGATCAAACCTAATAAGAAGAAGTCTTATGCAGCTATATATATCTCCTCCTTATCTCTTTCTCTCTCTCTCCTCATGCAAACTTGACTTAGTGAGTGTGTGTATAAATGAGGGAGGGAGCCTACATATTTGTACTGTTAGCACCTAGAATCACACCCAAGGTTCCAGGAAGGAAGATCCCGAGGTAACAACAGAACCAATTTAGGAGAGGGAGTTGGCTCCTCCGATTCCAGAGAGGGATCTCTCATACATACATAACAAGCCCAGATTTATATTGCCACAAGATAAGTATCAAACATTGGTGGTTGGAAACAAAATAAAGAGCTATCGGGCTATGGAATAAAAAATAACATGAGAATAGAGCAGTTTGCATGGGAAGATGCTTACAGGAGCAAGGTAGTGCCTCAATCATTGTCATTGTAGTTAGGGTCTGGTGGTAATAGCATAAAGATGATAGTCCGCTAACGTGGAGCACCGCGGGGATGAATTCCACGCCAATTTTGGAAGAAACGTTTAGTGGATATCAGAGACAATGGAAGGAGCATATGGGTATGAATTCCTATCCATTATACACTAAGTCTACGACATGAAAATAAACAT
This sequence comes from Pseudotsuga menziesii, assembly GCA_001517045.1. NCBI lineage: Eukaryota > Viridiplantae > Streptophyta > Pinopsida > Pinales > Pinaceae > Pseudotsuga > Pseudotsuga menziesii. Next base: position 94,695 of record LPNX010242828.1, on the reverse strand, counting down.
AATGTAAAGAAACACTGGAAATAACATGCACATAAGAAAAGAAAACATAGACTATAATTTGGAAACACACAGGAATTCCTGTAAAATGCATATAACCATCATTCAGCTCTGTATATTAATAAAAGAGTATTACAAACACAATAGTCTTGTAAATTCAAAACCAACTCACCTTTTCTCCTTCTGTGAGGGGCCTATTTAAAGTGTCTTGGGCCCCCGAGACCAACCTCGAAATAGGGCTAAAATCAGTTACAAAAATTGGCAACAAATTATTAACAAATAGTATTGTGGCCTCTTCCCACGGGTGACATAAAACAGAATGATACAAAATAGAAAATGATGGAGGCAAGGTTTTCCTCCAGGTCCAAAATATGTCACGTCTTCAAGCTCCCTACTCGCCTGCTTTTCTCATAGATGTATCCCGGGTTCTGGTTTCCATTAGAGTCCATTATCCTTGGTGTAGCCTTTGCTCGAACTTGTTGTATTTTTTGATCATTTTCCATTAGTTATTCGTCAGTGTCTCCAGTTTAACCACTTCTTCAGCCAACACTTCTAGCTCTATATTTTCCAGATAAGAAGGCTCCGACAGCTTAGCGCACAAAGCCTTGAAATGAAATAACAATTCAAACTCCCCAGACAATTTTCTGATCACAGTCTTGCATGAAAGTGATTGTTGATTTATATCTTCGAATTGTCTATGGTTCTGCCTACATTCAACCAACCTGTCGTAATACTCCTTCTAGGACAGCATTGGTCCCTTTTCTTCCTAGAAGAAAGGGAGTCCTCTCTAGACCAGAGGTTTAAAATTCTTAGTAAAATCATCAGTTTGTTTGCGCATGAAATTCCACTTCGCCTCTACCATCTTTAACTGGTTGTGTTTGTGAATTGCTCTCATGGCCCATGTGATGGTAGGAGCCCTATCTTAGATCTTTCCTCGTCTGATGTCTTCATCTATCGGGATCTTTAGGAATTTGAGTGTGCTTTTAGCTACGTTCAAGGGTCTTTTATGCAGGTCTAACTGAGCTTCTTGGATGTGCTTTTTGGCTGCTTGTATGGTGTTTTCTTTATCTTTGATAAAATCCAAGTATGGTTGTACTTTGTTTGTTTCCACTATAATCGCGTCCCAAATGAGGTTCTTTTCTCCTATCAGAGCTTCTTGGCTTGAAACCAGCTTTGATAATTCACTATTATTACACTCTAATTTTCTACAACGCTCCTCTACTTTCTTCTTCAGATCTTCTCTGACACCTGCCATTTCCATCAAGTCTCGATTCTGTTTCATCAGGCCGATAATATCTATAGCCTTGAGGCTCACTTGGGGTATAGCTTGGGATAACGAGTCTGCATCAGGTACTTCGGATGATTGGGTCATGGGCGATGGCTGTTCCTGAGCTTTTTCATTTAGCTCCTTTAACTCTTTTTCTAATTCAACTTGCTTTGTTTCAAAAGCCCGATTTTCCTCATCCCAGAGCTCGACATCTTTGTTCCATTGCACCTATTTTGCTTCCTGTATGAGTAATTTAGCTTTACAATTGACCAACTCAGTGTTTATCATTTCGCTATCCTTTTCTATCTCCGTCAACTCAACTGTCTGAATGAGCCAAGCAGAAGGGATCTCCAGCTTTTCTTCAGTAATTGGATAGTACCTTCCTTGTCTCTCAGTAGCCTATGGGTGGAAACACCTTTATCCTCTGGTTGTCTGCTATAGATAGACCCATTTGGAGTTTCTTGATCTGGGCTAGATAAGCCTTATTTTCCACTCTCTCATTTCAGATAATTTCTTCTACTCTTTTCTTCCCAGTCGTCAATTTGGATATCTGTAGAGAAGGTTAGAGTACATTAGCATAGAGGTATTCACTTATCCCCTGATGAAAATTAATTATGTCGATTTTAGGGACTCTTTTCGAATCTACTTTTAACTCTGCCACCTTGTCACCCGTGATAACAGACAAATTCAGGGTGCCTTTGGTAGGGTCTCTGACTGTCACCAAGGAGGTCTTTTGTCTTGACAGTCCATCCACCTCTTCACTCAAATTTGACCTTTCTTCAAAGGCACTTTTACTAGCCTCTCTATACTTTTCTAACAGCGTGGGTTTAGACTTATATTTTCCTTTCACTTCCTTAGGAACACTACTGAACACATATTCCTGGATTACGAAGGATGGTCCCTTTCCTTTGTCATTTTTATTCTTTTCCTTGGCACTGGCGTTGGGCATTATTAGCACCAGAATTGAACCCAAAGGTTACGGAAGGCCCTCTCCTGGGTAACAGTAGAACCACTTTTGAAGAGAGAACTGGCCTTCTGCTCTTCCGAGAGGGATCTCTCACTAAATATTAACAATGCTAGATATGTACAAGTTAAAAATAAATTGTTTGTAAGATTGGTTGAAACAAGACATAGAACCATTGGGCGATGGAGTCAAGATGTGTAACAGAAATAAACAGAACTTATGCAGGCGATTTCAACACAGAGGCTAGATAGCCATTCAATCACAGTCAAATTATAATTGTCTGGTGGGAAAGAAGAACATGAACAGACCATCAACACAAAGCATTGGAAAATGAATTCTGTATTAACTTTAGAAGAAATCTTTGGTGAATATATGAAACAACAAAAGGAGATAGAATGTATGAATTCCAAACTGTTATACACTTATTTCAGACACGAAAGAAAACATAACGGTAGAGATGAACTGGAAAAACATTCACATGAGAAAGGAAGTAACAGACTGTAATACAAACAACACATGAATCCCTGTGTAAAACGCCAACCTCATCTCTACAACTTTATTAAAATACTCTTGAAAGCATACACTACAAAATTACATAAGTTTCAACCCTTCCTCTTTCTTCGGGAGGTATATTTATAATACTTTAGTGCTGAGGTTACTCTCCGAAACAAACCTAAAAAATTGTTTCGAGTCACAATCATGTGTTAATAGTATAGTGACTGGGACTATTTCCACGATTTACAAATATGAACAAACATTATGGAGAAAATGGGTGCACTTCGGCCTAAGTGACAACTTGAAGTGTCCGACTACTGTTGTGGATCCTTGAATATGATTCCCTTCCGTTTGTTTCCAGGTGAGTCACCATTGACTGGGTTTTGGAACTTTCATCCAGGTGGATGAGTCAGCATAACACCCTTGCTTTGTCCAAAGTGTGTGTCTCTGCCGTGTTTCAAATGCAGCTTTCCACATGGGATTTCCCCTGCTCAACATCATCTGCAACCTCCTTCCTCTCCAGGTAACACCGTTAGCTATGGGTTCTGGAAGAAGGGCCGCATTGCTCCTGGCTGAGGCAAGCCCGTGAGGTGGCTTTCCATTCTTGTACTTCTCAACCCCAGTGAGGTAGGCTCTCCCACAGCAAATAAGGTGTAGCATGTCTACACCAGCCCCATCACCCTTGGTAAGTGGACTTCACAAACAGGGCTGTGCAGGCTTTAGAACCTATTGCAGCTGCAACTTTCTTCCCAAATTTTTAAAATTTTGGACCCTCGATGATTTTATCTTGCCTGGTTTTATTGGTTTCTTGAACCCTCGTTGATTTTATTTTATCTTGTTCCTTTGCTACAATTTTGGATTTTCCTAAGTTTGAATTGAGTTCAATTGTTTACCGCTTTCGGAGGATGAATGATTATTTTTTGTCTACAAATGCTTTTGACTGTGAAGTTTGAAGTTTTTTGACTTGTGGATTGATTTCCTTTATCACTGTCAGAGGTCGTTTGAACAGTGAATCGGGGAAGTAGTTCTTTACGCAGCCGCCGTTGCGGAAGGTAAATTATGAATGTCCCAATGGAAATTCTATTTTTTTGTCGATACGTTTTTTGTTTGATTTTACTATCGGCGTTTTAGTCTTCTAATTTTCCATCGTTTCGGAGGGCAGATGGCAAACATTTCGATGGACAGTTCTGATTTTCGCCGGTGCCTTTGTTTTATTGATCAAAATTTTTACTTTGCAATGTTTTTGTTTTCGCTATCGGAACGGTGTTGATGATTGATCAGAGCTTTAGTCTTTTGTGTTGCTGACACGGCGGCAGCATTGAGCCTTTGGTCGCTAATACATACTCCTCAAAGCTTCCAATCATTGATAATTCTTGTTACTGTGGAATCCGTTGTCTGTCCACTTTCCACCGTTGCGGCTGCGTATTGATCTATTCTACCGACGCATTGTGATTAGTCCTTCTGATCTCTGATGCCTGTATGGAAGCTTTTAGTATTTTATTTCGCCAACATTTTATTTTGCCTCGGAACCTTTAATCTATATGGTCTCCGCCGTTGCGGTGGCTTAAGTGAATTTACCACCCGACTTATGGTGTTTCCGCCCACCGATGAGGGTTTTGTTTTCGACCGATGCTTAGTATTTTTCCCGCCAGTGAGGGTTTTCCCACCTTTCTCGTGTGCATTTATTCTGTTTTCGATGGCGGTTACTTTCTTCTTTTTTATGCTTTCTTTGGAAGATGTCGATTTGGTCCGAATGCGACCCAAATTGAGATAGAGAGTCTGTTTTTAGGACTTGTGTTTTAGTTTGGACAGTGGATCTAGTGGAGTTCAAGATACTAACTTGCAGGATTTTATTTGCATTATCATGTTTCTTTTCATGCATTAAATTTGTTTATAGTTCATTTTACAAAATTCATGTATTAGTGCAGTTGTGTTACTTTGTTAAACGCTAGATGGTCTAAAATATACTATGTTCATAACAGGGTGACTACTGCAAGCAAGATATGTCTAAAAGTCAAAGCAGAAGGGAGGCAGCAAGGGAAGAAGAGGCTGAAGAATAAAGAAGCGAGATAGAAAAGGAAGGATAAAATGAAGGTCTGAGATCAAACTGGTCTCTTGTTATAAAAGTGCTATTAAATTTCAATGAAATGTAATGTATTGTATAAACCATGAGCACCCACTAAAAGACAAGATTGTGGGATTGAACGGTTGGGGAAGCCCAAAGGTCACCCGAGGGGCAACCCAAAGGTTTTGGATGTTTTTGTATAAATATAGGAGAGTTAGTTGTAGAACAGGACTTTTTCCCAGATAGATTTGTGAGAGTATGATGTAAGAAGAACTATTTCCTTTTGCATAAAGAAATTACAAGTTTCTTGTTGGAGAAAGCTTTGTGGAAGGTTTCAAATGCTGTTCTATGGATTTGTTGAATGTGAACTATTTCGTTTTCAGCTGTTATCCATTAATTGTGAGATTGTTCTAACTCTTTGAACCTATGTTCTTGTTATGAATGCGCTCTAGTTTATTCTATGAAATTTCCACTGTGGGTAATGAATGCTTTTCATAAACAATGAGCTATCTTGTTGTTCATATATCTATAAATGTTCATGTGTTTTGAAATAAGTAACAACTATCTGTGATTTTTCTTAATGCATGCGCAAAAAACATTACTCAATGATAATCTTGCTCCCTAGGGATAGGTTAGATAGTTAGTTTTATTTTTTCTTGCTGTGTATGATTTAGATGTGAGAGAGTTTTGATGAGAGGTAAGAACCTGTGCATCACATTGTGACCGCTCCTCGTATTCTCTATCAATCTGCATTTTTAGATAGGCACTTGCATATCATACTTAAATTCAAAAAACTAAAAATACACACGGTGGGCCGGGTCATAACTGGTAAAAAATTTTATTTTGTTACTTGACCTACGGTAGCCGGACCATAAACCGGACGGATTCCCCATACCAAACAGTAACGGGCTAGTTGGGAACGTTTACTGGGGAGAATTCCTAACTGTTGTTACCTGCGATTTTCCAGGCCTCAACAGTTTTTGGCGCTAGATGGAGGGCCTCCAGTGTATGGCTGGCCGAGGAAACTTATTTTCTCGATATTATTCCACCGGTGATAGATCTAAAAGCAGTTTGTTTCCCAATCCAATTTCTGAAGAGAAGGGTAAAGAGCATCTGTATTCTGTCGATAATGAAGTAGTTAATGATATGAGAAGACATACTAGGGCATATGTGAAGAAGATTGGAGGATTACCAATTATTCCTGTCTTACCCAGAAGAGAATATAAGAAGAAAGACCATCCTATATTGGAAGACACAGTGTTGGTTGGAGATTTTGAAGAACTGGTAGAAACAGCCTTACAAGAAGTGGTTCAGCCTTTGAATCAAGTGGGCCCAGATACACCTTACTGTTCACCTGTTCATACCCTTGTTCACTCACCACCTTATTATCCGCCCAGACTCATGGCAAACGTGAATGAAAATCATCCACCCAACCCACCGAATCCACCACCTGCTTGGAGGGCTAGGTCACCTTTAAACCTGGCACCCTCTTTACATGACTTACCTCAGGCTTTTGAGAAAATGCTGCCCAAGTTTTACCCAAGTGAAAAGATTTTGGTAGATGATCATTTGCAAAGATTTTACTTGGCTATAGAAGGACTAAGGGTTGGAGAACATGAAGATGTAGTCTGCATATTGTTTTCGCATACCCTGAAAGGAGCATCAGCCTCATGGTATTTTTCTCTTCCTACAAACTCAATCCCAGACTGGGACACATTTGAAAGGATATTCAGAAGTAAATATGCAGCTCAGAAAACTCATGCAGCTCTAATGAAAGGGTTGTGTGCTTTAAAGAAAGAAAGAAAAGAAAAAGTGCATAGTTTCACCCAAAGGTTTGCTGCTTATCTTAAGAAGTTTTCTGCAACTGATAAACCATCTGATAAGGTTTTGATCGAATACTATACTTCAGATTTAGGCTTGACTTGGCCATGTTTTCCAAGATGCAAGTCAAACCTAAGTTGTTAGAAACTTATGAAGAAGCCGAGAGAGTAGAAGCTGAAAAAGAGAGCATAAAAGATTATCCTGAGCAGTCGGGAGAAAAAACTTTTGGTAAGAAATCCTTATTATTGTCTAAGCATAAGGAGGAGCAGTCACATGACTTTGAAGTAATGTTGAAAATGATGCAGAAACTATCTAACAGAATAATAGATTTGGAAAAGGAAAAAGAAGCTCAGAAAAATTATAAGCCTTACTATAAATGGAGAGAGGACAACAATTAATCTAAACCGCTTCCACACAGCCCTACATCAATGAATTTAACTGAGGTGGGTATGGATAATTTTTTGCACCTTTAATCAGTAGCCTCATTCTGAAAAGAATTTCCCTTAATGGATCAATTTGATGACATTAGTAAGGAATCAGCTATTGGACTCTAAACTAACAAAAGCTGATGATGAAGAGGAAAAGAGAAATAAATCCACAGAAAAACAAGAAGAGGATGCTTTGGTTTTATGGGACTGTGTCTCGATGTTTGATACCAAAGAAGAAGGCTATCTAAAATAGGAGGAGATATCGAAAATAAACGTGACAACAAGAAGTCAAGGTTTGATAAAAGAGGACAGATCAGTACTCCCGAAAATCAAGAGACTTCAAAAGAATGTAAAGAAAATTCAGAAGAGCACCACAGCTGATAAAATACCTGAATTCACCATTACGAGTCAAAATCCAAAGAAAATTAACATGCATGCTAAGCCCGTCAAAGAAAAAATTGATAATGTAAAGAAGAATTTCGAAGAACATAAGATGGAATATAATATTGTGGAAGATATTAAAAGGGCTAAGGCAAATATCTCACTGTTTAAAATGTGTAATATGCCTCAGCAGAAAGAAAAATTGTTAAAGGCACTTGAAATACCACAGGAAAATCTTCCCACTGACAATCAATCTGAAGAAGAAGAAATTGGTGAAGCAAGTGTAGGAGGTAAGTCTAAATGCAAAACCTCACCATTTCTCCTAACTTTTGAAATTTTCAACCATAATGTGCACAACTGTTTAGTAGAATCAGGGGCATCAGTCAATGTGATTCCACTTTCAGTCTGTAAGAAGATAAATGGACAACCTAAAACAATCTACTTGGAAGGTCATTCAGTTAGACAGAACAGCTATGAAGGTAATTGGGTAAATGGATGATGTTTTAATTCGACTATCTTCAAATGAAAAGGTATGTCAGTTCATCGATATTGTAGTAGCAGACATACCTGAGGCTTATGGACTTGTTTTGAGTCGGGATTGGTCAGCAAAGATAAATGGATATTTTGCATCAGACTGGTCACATCTGTGGTTTCCTTATAAGGGAATTCCCAATCAAATAAAAGTTTCAAGAGAGCCCCATATGAAGCACAATGTTACTCAATTGGAGGGTAAGAATGAACCAGTGAACTCTGTGTTGGGAAATTACTTTATTGAGCTTGAATCAGGAAATTACCAAGCAGAAGAATCCAGCGGTACACCAGACACACAACCCGATCTCCTTCGATTTTCACATGTTGATGAATTTGACCGTAAAACAGTAGACTTAGTTTCAGATGTAGTTTGTGATTCAAGTACAGTAGAAGTAGATAGTTTTTGGACACTTTTTTTTGATGGATCTAAAAATTTGGAAGGATCAAGAGCTGGCTATGTCCTAATTGATCCAAAGAAAAATAAACATTTTCTTTCATGTAGATTATAGTTTGAATGTACCAATAACACAGCCGAATATGAAGCATTAGTTCAGGGACTAAGAAAAGCAATTGAATTAAAAGTAGAAAATCTGAAAGTGTATGGGGATTCTGAAATAATTGTAAAGCAAATTCGAAAATAGATACATTGCATCTCACCTCATTTAAAAGCTTATCAGAATGAAGTGTGGGATTTGCTGACAAATTTTTATGCATTTAATATTGTATTCATTCCTAGACTGACTTGTTATCTACCTCAGTTGTAAGGCTTGTACCTTCAAATAACAAGTGTTCTATTGAATTACTTTTCAGGCCTTTGGTTCCAGACATGATTACTAATCTATGAGTTTTTGATGATGATCAACAAATCTTGGAATGTTTGATGAATGATGAAACTTTCAAAGGGGCAATTATTGATGACGAAGAACACCAAGCTGAGTTAAAATTTGATAACTTCATTCCTAAAGGGGTCAGGACCTTAGAGCGGATGTTTGATTTAGACAACAAATTCAGAAGACCAGCAAATGTCAAGACTCATAGCTCGTCTTTGCAATTCGAGCTGATAAATTTGGGAACTGAAGTTAAACCCAAATATGTAAATTTGGGAAAGTGTTGTTCCACAGGTGAAAGAAATAAGTTCATTAGTTTGTTCAAATAGTACAAAGATGTATTTTCCTGGACATATGAAGAGCTTAAAACATATGGCACCAAGATTATACAACATGTCATTCCTATTAGATCTGGATTCAAGCCTTATCAGCAACCTTTGAGGAAGATGCATCCAAAACTGGAGCCTTTAATTTAGAGTGAAGTAAAAAAATTATTGGATGCCAGTTGAATGGGTTTAAAATTTGGTACCAGTAAGGAAGAAATCTGGAGAAATCGGGCTATGTGTGGATTTTAGAAACCTAAATCGTGTTCTTGATAAAGACAACTATCCAGTCCCACCCATGGAGCAGATATTGCAGATGGTTTCAGGTTCTGAGTTATTTTCATTATTAGATGGATTCTCTAGCTATAATCAAGTATTAGTAGCTGAAGAAGATAGACTAAAACCTACATTCAGAACAAAATGGGGAACTTTTGCTTATAGAAGGATGCCCTTTGGACTCATCAATGCTGGAGCTACTTTCCAGAGGGCTATGGATATAGCTTTCCATGGTCTAATTGGCCGTAGTGTTGTGGTATATCTCGATGATGTCACGATATTTTCAAAGAAGAGAGAATAATACGCATTCCATTTAAAACAAATTTTCAAGCGTTGTCGAAAATATGGCATCTCACTGAATCCAAGGAAATGTGTGTTTGCGGTTATAGAAGGAAAGCTACTGGGTCACGTGGTTTCTAAAAAGGGGATCTCCATAGACCCAGAAAGGATCAAAGCCATAGAACAGATCCCTTTACCCCATAACAAAAAGGGTATGCAATCATTCATGGGGACAATAAATTTCGTGCGAAGGTTTGTATCAGATTTTTCTCAAATTGTTAAACCTTTGCAGCAAATGGTGAAACAAAGTGTACAATTCAAGTGGACTGATGTAGAGAAGAATGCATTCATTAAAATAAAGACATCTATTGCTCATGCACCATCTCTCAAAAGTCCAAACTTTGAAAAGGATTTTATTTTGTACACTTTCGCATCTGACGATTCATTAGCAGTGGTGCTTACTCAGAAGGAAGATGGGGGAGATGAGTACCCCATATCATTTATGAGCACTGGTCTACAAGGGGGCGAATTGAATTACCCAGCTATGGATAAACAAGCTTATGCAGTCTTCAAAGCAGTAAAACAATTTAGGCCGTACATACTGAAGAACCGGACGAAGGTAATAGTTCCACACCCAGCTGTAAGGTCTCTTTTCGTACAAAAGGAATTAGGAGAAAGAAGAGGCAACTGGGTAACAACTTTACAAGAATATGACCTCGAATTCAAACCAGCATCCATAGTTAAAGGGCAAGGACTGTGCAAACTAATGGCTGAAGGTAACAACAATGAAGAAAAAAATTGGGAGAATGAAGCTGAGTTACATATGATGTATGTATGTCCTCTTTTCACAGCTCCAAATTCCTGGTACTGAGACCTTGTTCATTACCTTCAGGAAGGATTGTTGCCAGAACATTGGAATTCCAAACAGCGAAGAGCGTTGCGCCTTAAATCAGCTGCATATCATATCATTGATGGAATTTTATTCAGGAAGAAATATGATGGAGTCCTTCTCAGATGCTTAGAGAAAGAAGATGCAAAGAAAGTCATAACAGAGTTACATGATGGGCCTGCTAGAGGTCATTTTTCCGGAGATACAACAACCCATAAGATTCTTAGAGCCGGATACTATTGGCCCACACTGTTCAAGGATGTGCATGCCCATGTCAGAAAGTGTGATATCTACCAGAGGTGTGGGGGAAGACAAGCCAAAGAAGCAAGACCATTGAAGCTGGTGATGATAACATAACCATTTGAGCAATGGGGAATTGATATCATTGGAGAGATAAAACCAAATTCTTCCTTGCAACACAAATATATTTTGACGGCAACAGACTACTTCACTAGATGGGTCGAGGAAATTCCGTTACGTAAAGTGAATGAAGATGCGGTCATGGATTTCTTGCAAGATCATATTATGACCAGGTTTGGGGTTCCAATTTCACTGGTTTTCGATAATGCTACTTATTTTTCTTCTATTAGATTAACTGCTTTTTCTCACGAAAGAGGAATTAAGTTGCACTATTCTGCAAACCACTACCCATAAGGGAATGGTTTGGCAGAATATACAAACAAGAATTTGGTTAGGATCTTAAAAAAGACTGTGATAGAAAACCAGAGAAGTTGGCATTTAGCATTACCGAATGCTCTTTGGGCTGATAGGGTCACACCCAAGAGTTCCTTAGGTGTGTCACCATATACCCTTGTTTATGGAAAAGAAGTTATCCTTCCTCTTAACATTATGCTACCATCTTCCATAATATCCCAAGATTCTAGAGGCACAGATAACGAAATCCTGCAAATTAGAATATATAATCTTTTGAAGGAGGAGGAGTCTAGATCCGGGGCCAAAGAACGTTTTAAACATCAACAGGAAGTAGTGAAACGATGGTTTGATAAACATAAAGCTGGAAAAAGGGAATTTGAAGTGGGAGACCTAGTTCTTAAGTGGGATCACCCGCATGATGAAAAGGGGAAACACACAAAGTTTCAATAGTTATGGGTAGGCCCTTTTCAGATTGTAGCAAAACTTGGCCCCTCAACCTACAAATTGCAATATTTACAGGGGTGGGAAGAGAACTTACCAGTTAATGGTTTAGTTCTCAAACCTTATTTTTCCTGATTTTTGTTTTGTACATAAATAAAGTGATTTAGTTGTTTATTTTTTATTTACCTTATTTCTGTTGTTTTTTAGATTTTGATGGATTTAAATAAAATAAGCAAAATTTTGGTTGCATGGAGAGCATCAGAATTCTGGATTATCCCAGGAAAGAATTGTGAGATCTGGATGACTTCTGCAATCGATGCCTATTGCTATGCTTTAAACAGGTTTTCAAAAAATGATTTTCCAGTCTCATCCAGCTCCTCAAAAGTGGAGACCCGTTCATTACTATTGTTTCTCAATTCCCAAATTGTATTTTGTTGTTTTATTCCTTCGACAAAGGCTTGAAAGATTTTTTTGTTATCATCCCCACTAGCCATCTAGATGGCTCTTCTCTTGAGTCTCCAGACTTCCTCCCACTCTTTCAAAATCTTATTTCTATTTGATTCAAGTGAGATAAGCCTTTCTTTGTCAGTCTGAGTGAGAAAACTCCCCCCCTCATAGTTGTGAATTTCTGCCAGATCAGCCTCAATTTGAATAATGTCCTGTTCTTCCATCGTCGTTTTAGCTTTTTCCCAATCTTTCAAGAGGCGTTTGATGCGAGAAAAAAATTGAGCAAAACATGTAGTAGCATGGCTTCCCTCGTCTTCCACATATGGGATCCAGTTGGACTGGATAAGCTTGAGAACTTCTTCATTTTTTAGCCAGTCTGCACAGAATTTGAAGGGGTTGGATGGTTTCTTAGGGTTTCTTAGAATTTCCAAACATATAGGGAGGTGATCAGAGTCAGTTCCTAAATCAAACCATTGTTTAAACATCAGATTCGTGCCCATAAGGATTTCGTCCATGAGGAATATGTCAAGTCTTTTTGCAATTATATCCTCCCCAGTTCTTCTATTTGACCAAGTTGACTTGAGCTTTAGGAGATCAAGGTCCACCATCTTGATGTTCTCGAAGAGGGTGCTGAAGAAATTTTCCAAAGGGTCCACCCTTGCCCTTGGTCCCCAGATTTCATGGGCACCTAAAGTGAAGTTTAAATCTCCACCTATCACCACATTTTCACTTCTTATCAGAGGGGAGGTTTGCAAGGCTTCCCAGAAGGAAACTCTGTTGTTGTAAGGGCCATAGATGTTTAGAATGTTCAAGGATAAATTTGCTTCTTCCCAATGAACTTAGATCCTCATGCCAAAGGGGGCTCCCCAAGAGTTTGAGTAGAGAATTATGGACTGGTTCCATTCAATTGCCAGCCCACCCAAAATACCTCTAACACTCTAGGCTAGAAAAGTGAAGGATTTTTTAATCAAAGAAAAATAATTTGTAACTTCAAGTTCCATCCCTAACATTTCCTGGAGGAGGATTACATCCAGTTTTTGCACCATGAGCATCCTCTCTAGGGCAAGTTTTTTTTCGGGTACTTTCCAGACCCCTACAGTTGAGGGAGAGAATTTTCATTTAGTAACCCCTTCATGGGCCTACACTACTCTAAGTTCCCCGAAGAGTGTTTTCTATTTAACATTTGCTTGATCATGGAGAGCTTTTTGCTGGGAAAAGGAGAAATGTGAGGGTCGTCCCTTTCCCTTTCCCTTTGTTGGAAGGGTAGGGTTTTCTCCTAATCCCAGGATAGAAGGAGTTGGAGCAACCAGTGCATGGATATCCCTTGTTCTAAGATGAAAACAGATCGCGGAGGAGGTAGAATTTGAATCTGGAGAGGTGGAGAGAAGAGTGAACAATGAAACAGTGGGAGGCAGTGCCATTGAAAGGGGGGTGGAGGGGGGGATGTGACCGCCTGGACAGGGGAGGAGTAAACAGTCGAAGAAAGAACCGACAAAGAGGTATTTAAAGCATTTAGATGCAAGTCACTTAAATTTTCATTCAAGTAAGTGACTAGAAACATACTCAGGAGACCGTAAAGCTTGTTGAAGAGGAGGATCCAAGCCAATCTCTGTCATGGTGGTGGAATGAATTTCTATGGTATTCAAAGAAGGTCTCAGATCAACTGCTTCATTGTTGAGGCGTTCATCTTCTTTACTTGCTAGGACCCTTTCAGTGTCTTAAGCCATTTCATCCTTGAAAATCCACCTTTTCTGAGTCAGCGTTTGTGAAAACCCCAACTGGCAATTTCTCGTAAGATGTCTTGTAGAATGACAATGGTGGCTTCTGAAAGGAATCCCTTCATAATCCAAAATTTGTTTCCTTATTTAGGAACCCCTTACTGCTCAAATTTGAACCAGATGCAGGAGGGGAGCCATGGAAATCGTCCCGTTGCAGAAAGGATGCAATAAAACCCTCCGGGCTAAGGTCTTCCTCCATGTCTGGGGGCTCAATAAGCTGTTTCTATGCATGCTTTGGGAGGGTTCCAAGCCAAACCGCCTCCTAGAGCTCGAAATCATTGAATGATGTATGTTCTAGCGGAGTCAAAGCGTTCAGATTCGGTGCACAAAAGGCCTCACTATGAACAATGGTGGATTTCGAAGGGGGAAACCCTAAATCTGAAACCGTGTTGGTGGGGAAAAGAGAGAAGGGGCTACCTCCAAGAGCCGGTTCAAGCATCCTTGCTGCTAGCGGGAACTACAGAGAGTTTGCAGTTTGGTCTGGAGGGTTAACTTAAGGCCCATCGCTAGCCCTAGCTGCCATTCCTGCTGCGGTTTTGTGGAGGGTTCCAGCTAGCAGCAAATATGGCGAGGGATGAAACACGACATGGAAATTAGCTGCACAAGATGCGAGAGAGGGGAAAACTGATTCGTTTTGCCACGGGTCTTCGGATAATTCCAGATGCTCCTCCTCGTTGTACGCCATATGATCAGGACATAAAAAAGAGAAAAAATTAACCCATGAAAAAGATGCAGGTTTTAGGAGCTGCTAGAGAAGCCGCCAAGGGCTTTTGTTCATACAGAAAACCTCGTCCTTGGGGCCCAAAAGATCAAAGTATAAACATAACTTTCTTAAAACCTATTAAGATAGTCCTTCATTTAAATTTTAGAAACATAGCATATTTACACCCCCTCCCTTCCTCCAAAACTCTACTTATCTTAAAATCTTTATACAAATTCTTAAATAAAAGCAAAGGTCAATGCCCAACGCCAATAATCCTTGGGTGTGCCCATCATGCTATATAAAACAGATCTCGCCGAAATAAAATTTATTTAAAAGGCGGATGACGACCTAGAATCGATCAAGAAAATTAAATGTGCTTAAGAACAAGTTAGCAAAAGGTAATTGTGTTTTCTTGTCTTTGTTCCACGTGGTCGTCGCGTGCCTACTGAATTGGATAATACAAGGAGTCGGTTACACTTCCCCCTCCTCGCAAGGCAAGACCCGCTAAAATCTCCACATCGTGCTTGTAACTTCTCATCTACCAAACAATGGCACTTGCGCGGTGACGTAAGATTTATTTCATTTTGTATGGCTAGATGCCCAGCCAACATTGTGAAACACTTTCACGTAAAGACGCCCGCTCTTTCTCCAAATGAGCAGCTGAATTCGGGCAACAGCTATTTCCTTCTGCCACAACACTTCTTTCACTCTCCCTTATCTCTTCTATCGCTAGCTTCCTTAATATCGCCGCCGCCACCGCCACCAAATGCTCTGCCTAGTTCTACTGCTCGTCTATCAGCTCGGCTTCGCAGTATCGAACGTGCTTTTGTTTTCTGCCAGCCGTTTGAATTACAGAAAAGTGATGTCAGCGGAGGCCTGCAGATCAGAGTGTGCCCGGAGTTTATTTCAAAGCTTATGGAAGAGGGAAGGCTTAACGCTGATGAACACGAGCGTTCAGTGGGCGGGGATTCTATAAAGGATGAGCGAGTTAGGCTGTTGAATACCCCTGAATTAGAGAAAGACTATGCTCAATTGGTTAAGTGCAGACGCCATTGTTGGAAACCGAAGCTTGGGACAATCAAATAAAAGGAAAAGAAGATTGATGTCAAAAAGCTCATCTTCAAATTTTAATGGCTTTAAACTTGAAACAGTGGTTGCAAAATTATCCATCTCCAAAAAAAGATGAAAATAACTTGGACTGATGCACAGGTCCATTCGTGGTCAAGCCACTTGTTAATATATATAAAACTATGGGACACAGGACAAAACTATCCTTAGGAGGTAACCGTAAAACAGTGAACAGAACATATCTGTCCAGCTAAATATAATAGAGTTTTTATATGGCGTAGATATTTTGTTCAAATTTCTCGCTATTAGGTTAGAATGGAAATTTATCACGAAGTTCATTGCCACATGTTTACATATACCAAATTGCTGAATGCATTGCATGTCATGGCATGCCACCGTAAGCATGGCCCCATAATGTCTGTCATAGGACAGATTGCTGGTTCTTGATGATTTTTCAGATATGATGCCATGGCTGATATTGATTTGCATTTTCTTGCATTGGGTGATCTCAAGCAACAGTATTTAGAGCTTGACCTGCGGGCTGGTAGGCCTCTTATATATGGATCTGAATGGTTCTGGAATATTATTTTTCATATTTGGATGGTCTGGAATAGGCCAATTTTTACCAGCTGTTTATTTTTATCAGCATATGATTTTTTTCGAGACTTCATCAGCATGCTAGTTCTGCTCTGATATCTTTGCTTTTGATCACTGGTCCCTTTGATCTGACCTGATTTAATCAGGAGTGATGATATAAGTCTACTAAGATCAGACTTAGTTTTCTCGTGCTACTATTGCTCTCTTTCTGCTGGAAAGTACTATTGATGAACATTATGATGATGATTTAATGTATGTAATGATTACTTTAGATTTTGACTGTGAATTTGTGCTCTTTCTGAGGCAAATTTTGTTATGACAACTTCCTAGTTGTTTTTTTGTAAAATGGACTAAGAGGGCCATCTACTAAATGTGAATAAAGTATTTATGATTTTTTTCTTTGGAAAAAAAAAAAGCATGGCCCCATAAATAACGTTGAAAAGTTTGATGAACCAAGTATGCCTTAAAATAAACGTTATGTTTTCTAAACCTCTGCCTTAAATACAGTGAAAAAGGCAGGAAATATGGAATATATCTTTGAATAACAATAAATGTAGCCTATGGTCTATGACCTTTTGGACTATGGTCTTTTAATATTATTTTATTATTTTATGGTCAATTTTGTTCATATACTACATGGTTTATTTTGGTACAAACAAACAATAAATGTAATCATCAATAAGCCACTTCCACAAACCTGCTCAGTCGTGCTCCACCTAGGTGATAAGAATAATAGTGTTCTCATCTTTACAATGATAATAATTATAATGGTATAAATAATATTATTTTATCTTTACAGCGATGCTAGTTATAATGGTTAAATGGTATAAATAGTATTATTTTGAAAGTAGTTTTAAAGATGATTTATTTTTATTTTTATTTTTAATTTAGTAAAATAAGTTTAGAAGGATATTATCTAGTTTTATAATAAAAATCTATTTTAAATATAAATATAAGTTAATAAGTAAATAAATAAGATTAATAATACTATATATATGAAAATTTCATAAGTTAATAAGTATATATATATGAAAATTTCATAAGTTAATAAGTAAATAAATAAGATTAATTAGATAAAAAGAAGTTTTTCTTGCAAACTTTTGTTATCTTTGTTATCTTGTATGGTTGTGAAGTATGGGGGTGCAATATTTCTAGAAAATCTTGGAAGAAGATTTGCAAAGAGGGTTTATCACTTATAACCTCAAAATTAAAACCAATACTCCTTATCCTAATCTCTTCATATAGAAGTGGGTATTTCCCCATCTATAGCATGGATATGACTAGGTATGTGATGTAGAGGCATAAGATAAATATCATGGTAAACAAGAGACTTCCTAGAATTGCTTTAAACTCAAGTCAAAACCAACTATGCCTCAAGTAGTGTTGGTGTAAAGATACCATGGTTTGGTTAAACAATTGGGGCATTGATGAAAACGAAATTTTGCAAAACATTGATAATGTCAAAAATATTATTACTTCTAAGTTTAAAGAGAAATATTGGTGTGAGAAAAATTTAGCGGTTAAGAAAAAAGTAAGATACTATAAGGAGGTCATTAATCCAAACTTGGAAGATCAGAAGTATGGGTAGTAACTTGCTCACGAAAAAAAATCAATATAACTAAGATTAAAATGAACTCTCATGAACTCCATAACCAAACATGGTGTTGGTCTATTCCTAAAACTCCATGTGCAGAAAGGGTTTTCTATCTATGTGGGTCTATGAGTGAGCGCTGAGGATGAAAATCACCTTCTCTTAGAGTGTCTTGCTTACACCCACATTAGATCTGCTTGGAAAGATGGTATGATTATACCATTTATAATGGTATAAATGGTATTATTTTGAAAGTAGTTTTAAAGATGATTTATTTTTATTTTTATTTTTAATTTAGTAAAAAACTTTTCGAAGGATATTATCTAGTTTTATAATAAAAAGGATTTTAAATATAAATATAAGTTAATAAGTAAATAAATAAGATTAATAATATTATATATATGAAAATTTCATAAGTTAATAAGTAAATACATAAGATTAATTAGATAAAAAGAAGTTCTTCTTGGAAACTTTTGTCATCCATGTTATCTTGTATGGTTGTGAAGTATGGGGTGCAATATTTCTAGAAAAACTTGGAGGAAGATTTGCAAAGGGGTTTATCACTTATAACCTTAAAATTAAAAGTAATACTCCTTATCCTATTCTCTTCATATGGAAGTGGGTCTTTCTCCATCTAGAGCATGGATATGACTAGGTACCTGATGTAGAGGCATAAGATAAATAACATGGTAAACAAGAGATTTCCTAAAATTGCTTTAAACTCAAGTCAAAACCAACTATGCCTCAAGTAGTGTTGGTGTAAAGATACCATGACTTGGTTAAACCATTGGGGCAATGATGAAAACAACATTTTGCAAAACATTGATATTATGTCAAAAATATTATCACTTCTAAGTTTAAAGATAAATACTGGTGTGAGGAAAATTTAGCGGTTAAGAGAAAAGTAAGATACTATAAGGAGGTCATTAATCCAAACTTGGAAGATCAGAAGTATCGGTGGTAACTTGCTCATGAAAAAAATTAATATAGCCAAGATTACAATGAACTCTCATGAACTCCATAACGAAACATGGCGTTGGTCTATTCCTAAAACTCCATGGGCAGAAAGGTTTTTCCATCTATGTGGATCTATGAGCATTGAGGATGAAAATCACCTTCTCTTAGAGTGTCTTTCTTACACTCACATTAGATATGCTTGGAAAGCTTATTGGCAAGATTTTTGAGCACACATGAACAAGATTTTAAAGTAAACCAAGTATTATCCTTCATAACGTACGATAAACCAAAGTTGGTCGGTTTATGTGTAAAAAAAATCATGAAATAAATAATGTTAATAAATAGATAAATTAACCTTTTTAATTAAGGGAATTCATAAAATAAATAATGTTAGAAAATATATAAACTAACTTTTTAATTAATTGAAGTTTTAGATATGTCTCAATAAATTTGAATCCCTGTGGATGAAATAAAATCCATTTATCCCCACCAAATGGACTACCATATCCTTGATTCCATTACACAACTTAAAATCTTAGTAAAGAATAACTAAAATCATTAACAAAATTAAATTTATTAAAAATAATTAAATTTTATTAAAAAAAACTCATTAACAAAATTAAATTTTTCTTCAATAAAAATTGCTTTAAAATTTAAAAAATGATCCTTCAATAAAAATTGCTTTAAAATTTTAAAAATGAGCTTAATACCTACAAAATAACCTTAAACAAACTCCAAACTTCCTTACTAATAAGTGCCCCGATGGGATAAATAATTTAAGACCATTAAACCATAATTCCCTTGACTATCAGTAAATCCACACGCGAGAAGATGTGAATAAATTAAAGATGGTAAGTATTGTGTGACCTAAACAGGTACGAACTCCACAATATGGTAGGTAGTGTGTGACCAACGAAACAAGGAAATATGGGCATATGCCGTGTTTGACGAATTCAAAATCTAGCACCAAATTTATGGTCATTACTTCTAATTATTTTGGTGATAAATAATGCCTACGCTATCATGTAAGCAATGAGTCAATGAACATGTACTCCATTTTACGAAGGATTTTTTAAGTAATTATTTTGGTGATAAATAATGTCTAAGTTACCATCTAAGCACCGAATCAATGAACATGTACTCCATTTCACTAATGATTTCTTACAATATTAAGTTTAAATGCAAAACCAAAACCATGAATACATGTTATTAAAATTTAATAATGAGATTCATAAAAATATATATTTTTAAAATTTAATAATAAAATTCATAAAAATATATATTTTTAAAATTTAATATCTTATTAAATTTATATATATTATGTTTTAAATATATAAAAAAATTAATGTTTTTTTATTTTATTTTATGTAATTTTATAATTATCAATTAATAAATTAAATAAAAAATTTTATAAATTCAATTTAAGAATGGTTATATGTTTATATATAAATAATAAAACTATTATTAATTATTTTAACATTTGAAAAAATAAACTATCATTTTATATACATTTTTATATATTTAATATAAGAAAGATAAACTATATTCATTTTAAAATTTATTGGTTAAAGCTAGTTTCTTAAAATTAACAAGTGACCACAATGGTAGTTGTAGTTAGAGAGTCTAAGGGTGTGTTAAACTCTTATAAAAAATTGAAACAAACTATAGAGTTATATTTTTTTAAGGTGAAACTTATATAAAAAATAAAATATTCAAGAATGCAAGGTTACTTTTTTTCCAAGTAGAAAATAAAATAGCACTCTTGATATTCAATGGAATCGAAGACGTGCATATATCATACTGTGCAATCCATGCCATAATATGGAAATAAAATGGACCAAAAATTCATCAATCCACCATTCAAAAGGACCATGAGATCCAAACTAACATATCTAGGAACAACGGTAAGTCACATCTAAATAGTTAGTTGAACCATAAACAAATACATCCCAATTCAAGCCAAAGTATATCAATACAACATCAAAAAACAAATAGACTATACATTCTATCAACATGATGTCAACAAACCATCTCCAACATTAAGATAAGCAAAAAACAAAGTCTTTGAAGTTAAGAGAACTTCGACAAATTACTCCAAATGGAGGATACCTTCATCTTCCTCAAGAGAAACCTTTGAAAGTCAATCAACTTCAAAATTTTGTTCACAGAAAACATGTTCACTTATTTTCACTTTAGCAATGGTGGCCATAGGATCTTCAATCCTCATACATCATTGTTTTAGAGAGATAACTTATAGGATACATATTTTTTTTTCGAAATTCACAATTACCAATGAATCACCATAAACTTGCATAGTATCAATGCCAAGTGAAGAAATTAACTAAAAACGTTATCAACTTATAGTAACAATAATAATCTTAGATGCAAATTGACCTACAACCTACTCATAGAATGATAATAAATAATGAAATTCACATTAATTAGCTTGAAAATATTTGAAATTAACCATTTTAAATCAAATAAATTATATCTTTTCCTTATATAAAACCGATGTTTGGATATAATAAAAAAATCATATAAAATAACATAAATTGTAAAACTCATTAATTAACTCGCAACAATACACACTCCATGCATTTATGCAATACAATATTTTGAAGCTACTAGATACATCAATATTTCAAAGTCATCAATGTATCACACGTCAAAACCTCGATAGCTGGCAATTTTGTCGCCATCCTTGCTCAAAGGGATTTTCCACTTCCAAGAAAATAATAACAACAAATTTCCCGAACGGTTAAATGGATTTAAATCTAGGCCGGTTTTTCAATTTTCAAGGAAAGTAACAATGAATTTACTGGATATTTAAAAGTATTTCAAGCTATTGAACCTTCAATTATGAAAATAATAATAGAAAAGGAAATCAGAGAATCAAAATGAGATACGAAAAATTCTTCGTCATCATTGTGACTGGAATCATCACGTTCTTATTCTCTAATGAGATCATTTAATAAGGCTCTCGAAATATTTTCCTCTAGCTCTCCTTCTTTTGAAACAAATGACACTATAGGGTCCTCACACAAAGATGGGGGAATTTTATATTCAATCCATGTTTTGTAAAACATATTCTTGGTGTAGAATTCAACAACGTGTATGGGTTTATTAAACATGGGAATGGGAAATCCTGAGGAAGCCAAGTGGGATTCCACAAAGGATAGGAGAACAAAATGTGTATGTGATATACAAATATTTTTTTGTTACCTAAATCAGACCCCTAACAACCCTCCCTAACCCCTTAACACCCCCTATCCACTCCCTAAAAAAACCCAACCATGTAACACTGACCCAACTCCCTAACACCCCCTCTCAAACTCCCTAAAGCCAACCCAACACCCTAACATCCCCTCTCAAACCCCCTAACACCCCCCTAACAACCCTTACTCCTAATC
>LPNX010242828.1:45845-71656 GCA_001517045.1 Pseudotsuga menziesii | reverse complement strand
TCTGCCAACCCCCTAAAACTATTCCTCCTACCCTAATCACCCAAACCTTCCCCCACCCCATGTCTGTCTCTCTCTCCCTCTTCTACTCCTCTACCCACCCCTTGCAGTTTTTATAATCTAATTTGCTTGATTAAGATCTTTATCTTAAAGAATAACAAGTACAACAAGATACACAAGACACAAAGATTTTCAGTGAGGAAACCCTAAAGGAGAATCCCACAAAATTTCTTAGAATAGTTTCGTCACAAATATTGTATCACGAGATGATCAAGCCTAATAAGAAGAAGTCTTCTGCAACTATCTATCTCTCATCCTTATCTCTCTCTCTCTCTCCTCATGCAAACTTGAGTGAGTGAGTGTGTGTAAAAATGAGGGAGGGAGCCTCCCTATTTGTACCTTTTAAGTGACTAACCTAATACATGACTGGGGTCAACCTCTTACCCTAACAGGGCCAACTTCTCCTCGAGAGGCTCCAAAAACACATTACATGATGTTACACTGGGGACTATTTCCTTGAATTTCAATGGAGGTTGTACCTCAAGGTCCATACACAATAATGACATACTGAAATGAGGAAAACACATCTCCGATGGGGGTACAAAAAAATGGAATGATAATATACATTAGAATATCTTCCGAAGTTATAATTACATCAAAAAACCCTCTTAAATAGGAAGTAATTCTTTCTCTCTCCATAGTCATCAACACATATGGTCTAGTCATCATCATAGCTGTTTCCATAGTCATCTTCTCATCAATCATCAAATGGTACTATCTGTCATAAAACATTTCTACAAAGAAAGCCCTATTTCATGCTAGGTGTAGGTCTAGTCCTCATCCAAGTCTTCATCATATCTATGAGCAATGCATCACCTAGGTACATCCCAACACCATTCTTAACATTTCCATGGAAATAACCTTCGTCTACTCTTGTCATCTCATTGTATCCATATCATCTCTTTTCCTTGCAGAAAAAAAAAAAAAAAACACACAGAGCATACAGAGCACAACCCAGATGTAGACCACCTGCATTCTAACAACATAGGAACATGTCAGGATCTAACCTACATCTGCTACTATGTGAGCATATCCTAGGAGCACACAAATTTCATTATGTCTCTCTACGGTCAACCCGTGGTTTATTGTCATAGGAGAACTTCCTAGGTGCATACCAAGTTCCTTGTGACCTCATCATCTCCAACATGGGAACACACATACAGAAGGACTGATTATGACTGAACAACATGCATACCATGCCAGGATCTTTTCCACTCATGTCAATCCCCTCAAGTACATATTACATCCAAACAACCTACATCCAGGATATTTTATGTTCAGACAACCTTCAAGGCCTGATTATATCCTAGCAACCTGCGTACTACGCCAGGACTCTCTATTTATAGTTGAATAAGTTGTACCAAGATTGATTACATCCAAGGATAAACTACGAGCTTCTCCCTGAGGACAACCTACATAACTGATTATGTCTGAGCAACCTGCGTACTACATTAGTACTCTCTATTTACACTTGAACAACCTTTTTCATTTCCCATGTGAGATCTCATGCATCTACGTCTTCTGGTCTCTTGTCATCTTCTAGCACATAACACATCAAGATTGATTACATCCAAAGATAACCTATGACCTTTTCCAGGACTAATCACATCTAAGGACAACCTACAGGACTAATTATGTCATCAAGACAACTTGTATTTATGACTATGCTAGAACTCATCACCCCTTCCTTTGAGGGGTCTCGTTTTAGATCACAACGAGTCTTTCTCTGAAGTAATCGAACTTCACTCTGGATAGAGGCTTGGTAAATACATCAGCTATATGCTCGTCTGTTTCCATGTACTAGAGCTTTACTGCTCCTCTCTGCACCATATCCATGATATAGTGGAACTTGATCTCTATGTGCTTCAACTTGTCATGGAACACTATGTTCTTCGATAGATTCACGCAACTCTAATTGTCACAGAAGATGCAAGTCACTTCTAACTGCAAACCAAACAAATCAGACAATAGCTTCCACAACCATACTTCCTCACAACTAGCCAAGCAAGTAGCAACATACTCTTCCTCGACTGTACTCAGAGCCACACAATATTGCTTTCTTCTAAACCAGGAGATCATACTATATCCCAAACTGAAGCAACAACCAGAGGTGCTCTTCCTATTAGTGGTGTTTCCTTCCCAACCTGAATCAACATAATCATGAAGGTTAATATTATGATTCACATCATACTGGATCCCATAATCCACTATACCCTTTAGGTACCTCAATATATGCTTTGCAACAACTAGGTGAACATGTCTCAGATCCATTAGGAACTGGCTCAGGGTGTTCACAACAAAGCATATGTCTAGTCTCATATTCCTCATGTACATTAATGAGTCAATCATCTGACAATACATTGTGGCATAAACCGACTCTGAATGAAGCATCACACAAAAGCTTCAAGTTCGATGCCATAGGTGTGGTTATCGCCTTACAGTCCAACATTCTGAATCTCTTCAAAATCTCCACTGCATACTTTCCTTGACCAAGGAAAATCCCATCTGTTCTTTGCCACACCTCCATGCATAAGAATTAGTGCATCATACCTAGGTATTTCATCTCAAACTTAGTAGCAAGTATCATCTTTTCATATTCAATGTGTCTAGCCTCTTCTGTCAAGAATAGGTCATCGACATATAGAAAGAGCATCACTGGTCTTCTGCCAACAAGCTTGAAATAAAGGTTGGAATCCACTTCACTCTTAGTAAATCCTAGGCTCATCAGGAAGTTATCCATCCTTCTGTACCATATCCCCAGTGTCTATTTCAATATATTGTTGTGAATATTTAAATAATATTATTATTTTAAATAAATAGATTATTAGTTTACTAATGAAAGGACATAACACTTCACTATACATGCTCAATCCTTATAAAGGTGACCTTCATTGTAATATTGTAGCCATCATCTATCAATATATCATTTTTTATTATTCATCATGGAAGTCAGACTCACTTCGTAACTATCCAACCAGATACAGTTGTACCATTTGGTATCAGAGCAGATTCGCTCCTCCTATTATGAGCTCAGATACGACTCATTGACTCCCAATTCATCTCGCTGCTCCTTATTCTATCCATTCACTTTATTAATCTTTCTTGCTCACCTCTTTCCCCCATCTCCCTAACTCGCTCTCTTTTCTCTCCTCACGTGTTTCTCTCTGCACTTCACGCTCCTCTCTCCATTGCACTCCCTTTCACCATCCTCTAAACCTTCTCACTGCTACTCTTCCTCATCACACATCCACATGCATTCACCCACGTTGTTGCTCCACCTTCCCTCTCATTGGTCCCTCTCCAACTCCATTGCTTCTCTATGTGAGTCATCTCCCCTACCTCCACAATTTTGCACCTCCCTCCACTAGTTCACCTTCATTCACGTTGACACCATCATCCACACACTCACACTGCCTCCCTCCCCCTATCTTCCACCTGCACAGCTCTTCCCTCCCGCAACTCTTCATTCTTCAATTTCATGCCTACAAATTTCCACCCACACTCCCGTCCTTGTACCCACACCCTCTTGCTGCGCGCTTCCTACCAACCCGCCGTAATCCCCACGCGTTCCCCACTGCAGCTCCACCTTATTGTTGCCCCATCCTCCTCCCATTGTCTCCACAGGCGCCACCTTACGACCTTACCTCACACAAACCTTAAAGCCTACAAAAGAAACCATTTTTAATAAATACTAAATATTATATATAATCATAATATTATAATATGTATTTTATTAAAAATAAATTTAGTCCCCAACTTTATAATAAATAATAATAAAATAAAATAAAATATATAATATAATAATTTTATTATTATATATATATTTTCCTTTCACTCCATAAGTCAAAATAGGGTCGAAGTACACACCTCCACATACAAGGACCAAGACCATGGTAGAACTAAAAGACCAAATCAAAAAAATGGAGAAGGACATCAAGTCCCTCGACGCTAACCAAAAAATCTTGAAGGAAGAGATACAAAATAACAATACATTGCTTAAGAAAGAAATCAAAGATGGAGTTGTTATGGTACTAGAAAGAAGGATCAATGAAAAATTGGACATCCTAAACGAGAAACAAAAAGACTTGGATGACAAAATCAGTACCATGACTCAAGACATAAACACCATAACACATAACTTGAGCACCATGATGCAGAACCATAATACATTAATGGAGATGTTACAAAAACTAATTCCTGGTGCATACTATGTTAGCAGTCCAGACATGTTAGATGCCTCATTTCATGTTTCCACATAGGAAACACTCACCAAGAATCAAGAATATTTGCAAAAAGAAATAAATATTAACAATGAAACGCTTAAACAAGAGATAGAAACAAAAATACTGCCAGATATGGAATCACTATTAAAAAGCAAAATAGGCGCTATCAATAAGATAGTAGAGAATGAAAAGGCTAAAAATCACCTCCAACAACGAAGTAGTTCAAATAAGTCACTTGCATCGTCCAATAGCTCTCATCCATCATCAAACCCTAAAGCAAAAGGAAACCAATATCATCCTTACATAGTGTACCCACCTAATGAAAAAATAGAGTTGTTGAAATACAATGGAAGTGAATACCAATGCATTGCCTGGTTAAACAAAGTGGAAGAATACTTTGACATTTACAATATTCAATCCGATGAGGAGAAGGTGAAATATGTGTCAATGCATATGGAAGGGTACGCCTATAATTGGTACTTATAGTGAAAAAGAGACAATTTTTCCTACACCTGGAACTTGTTCAAAAATGATTTTTTAATAGGTTTCAAGGAATCAGAGAAGATAATTTTTTCAGTAAATTTACCAGATTACAGAAGGTCGGAAGCGGTGAGGAATTCACACATTAGTGGGAATCCTTATCGACATGGGCATTTGGGTTTTCTGACAAACAAAGAATCGAAACATATTTAGGAGGTCTTAAACCATACCTCCAAAAAGAATTAAGGATGCATGACATACCTAACGTAGAAGTGGCAAGACATAAAGCAAAAGGCGTAGAATGCAAATTGGAAGGAATAAAAACAAGAGGCGATAACCATTATCAACAAGAAAAAGAGACACAATGTAGGTAATGTGAAGATAATTGGTCACTTGGTCGGCAATGCCAGAAACCTCAATCATATTCCTATGAAATTGAAAATAGGTCGAAAACATCTAACAGTTACTCCAATAATAGAAAAAAGAAGAAAAACACATGTCTTCGATGCGGTGATCACTGGACCACAAGCCATAGATGTAGGAATAGTTAGACAATATAGTGCAAAATCATCAATGGAAAAGAAGTGAAAGTCTCTGCACAAGAAATCTCCTCTGATTCTAATACCGACACAGAATCATAATGAAGAACGACGTTAGGAAAATACTAAATCTTTGAGGACAAATATTTCCCAAGGGGAAGGCAATGTTGTGAATAATTAAATAATATTATTATTGATATATAAATAGATTATTAGTTTACTGGTGAAAGGGTGTAACCCTTCACTATGCATGCTGAAGCCTTATAAATGCAAGATTCATTGTAATATTGTAGCCATCAACTATCAATATATCATTTTTTATTATTCATCATGGAATTCAAACTCGCTTCATAACTGTACAACCGAATACGGTTCCACATACATCTGAGTGTACATGCTTTTCCTGTAATTCTAGAAGTCCTGAGATTACTTTGCTTGCAGTTGACAATGTTATGTAGTTCACATGTTCAAGACTTCAATGTCGTAGTTCACTTGTTTCTATTGACTCATGAGCCAATGCTTGTTGAGGTTGTCCCTTTAGTTTGTACAATCCCTAGTCTTGTTCTCCAATCATTGTTACATAATCTATTGTCTTTCCTTTAGGCCATGTTGTCACATATATAGTAGTTGGGATACCTTTGTTCCTGAGGAGTACTAAGAATCTCTTTGAGCCAACCCTTTACTATGAGATCAACAGATGATGATCTCCCACTTTCAGCAGATCCAGAGTATCTAGATTGACTAGATCTATGACACGATTGAGCCTCATGAACCCATATTTGATGACTGAGTTAGACATTCCTTGATGACCCAGAGTAGAGATTGTTATACTTCCCATGACATGTAGCAGCAATAGTTCTTCCAGTGATTTTCAGATTGGTTTCGGATCCAGAGTAGTTATATGACCTAGGTGGTTTATAGTTTCTGCATATGGATTTTCATGTTGCTTTGTTTCCTATTATAGCAATGAGACTCAATTGATTTTGATTATATGTTGACAATACTTTATATTGGTTTCCTTGGAATCTAAAGCATAAATGATCTAGTTGTTTTGACCAAGAGTTTGTTTTGTATACTCATTGGCCTTGCCCTACTCCTAGTATGGATTTAGTCATTTCCCTTCAGGGACATAGCTTGCTAGTCTTGGCATCATTTCCACTATATCCATTCATCTATTGCCTTCTCATTTTCATTTGACTATCCTTGATTTGTAACTTGACTAGTGATATCTTGGATTTCCCCCACCTTCACCTCTATGTTGGAATAGGTATCCATGTATAAAATTGTGTCTCGGTGTTAGTTTATGTGATGTTTATCACAGGGAATTTCTTCCTCTAGGTCTTGAACACAAGTAGTCCTACCAAAGAAATTGTTTTTAGACACTAAGGAATCAGAGCTTAAATTTATTCTAAATGGATTCCCGCTAGCAAAATAAGTGTCTTTAGACACTAATAGAAATAGAAAAATAAAACTAGCCAGTGGACAAGAGATGAGTACTGATCCATTGTATGGTGTAAGTCTCATTTATTCCCACAGGGTATCAGGGTGAGGCAATCCCCAGAAGGTTGAGCCTTAGCCATTTTCTGGAATCCCATAAGGATTTCTAGGGCACATGCTCTTGGAGGTTGGAAATTTATCATTCAAAAAAAATAAAGTTGATGGCTAGAGGATGAGCACTCATTCTTTGTATAATGTATGACTCATTTTCCCCCACAGGGAAACAGGTAGATACTGGCCCAAGAAGATCATGTATTTGTCATTATCTAGAATCCTAGAAGGCTTACTAGGGAACCTGCCTTTAGAGGTCAACTAGTAAAATAAATGCTGAGAAAATAAAGTATTAAAAATGTTGCTTGTCTAGAGTCTAGTGGAGCCTTCTCATCATTCCACTAATTTGTGAGATATCGCCTTGCCCTATTGTTCACCCAGTCCAACTTATGTGTTGTGTGGATCCCTTTATCCTTTAACCCATGTGCTTACAGTGTTGAGTCATCAATTCATCCCTTGGAATTACCGATTGTTTATTATCCCTTCACCCTTGACTAGAAAAAAGGGCTAAATATTTAAATGAGTATACACTAGAGGTTCTTGTTTTGAAACAACTAATCATTTTGTTTTGGATTATTGTATATGTCTTGTGCTTATACTTGCCAACAAAATCTAATCGTACTAGAGTGTCACTACTGCCATAGATAATTGAGCATGCATGTCCACTTGTACTTAGCATCATCAAAGTTTAGTACTTGGGTCATCATTTGATCAGTCTTGACTTGGTCAACCCAATGTTGACCAGTCCATGAGCAGGGTCAAAGATGAGTTATAGACATATGATTATGAATGATGATTATTTATGGTCTACAAGTGTCCATTAGAAATATTTATGCTTCATATGGTGATTTTTTATGATGGGATGTATTATTTTTATGATTGTCAGCATTTACGCGCTTTATTATTATTATGGCTTTGACATGGATGGGGCCTATGATGTACTATTGTGATGGGAATATGGTGTATGAATACTCATTCCTAGTTTATTTTGACATTCTGAGTCCATTGGTGTAGTTGGTTTTCAGTTTCGGGGTAGGTACATGACATATATGGGTCTATTGGGATTTTACAATAGATCTTCCCTAGGGAAAATGAAAATAAAATACTTTCCAGATGTCGAGGAGATCTCTTGGAACATTGGAGTGGGTTATTAGGGTGTATCCATTTGTTTGTACCATATACTTGGCATTCTAGGCACATATGTGCAGTTACCTTTTTGCGTAGACTCCTCTCGGGTGAGATATTGGTTGTTTTATGTTCCCAAGGCAGTATTTTAATAATTAAAAATGGCGAATGAGGAAATCGATTTGGGAAAATGAGGAAAAGAAATGGCATGGAATTGGTATGAGGAACAATTTTTGGGTCACATTCATCATACGACATCATCTTCACTTCACTTAGGGTCCACACATCCTTGATTTATGCAGTTTGAGGGTGCTTTGATGTATTTTGAGGGAGATTCCCTAGTGATTTATATCACTCCTCTATATTATTTTCCACCACACCTTGTTATTGTGCCATGGGGCCATTCTAGTGAAGGATAACATAAACTCCTAGTGCCACCATGTGCTACTTTGTGGTCATTGGTCATATTTTATGTGGTGCGCCCCGTCTTCGGGCATTTCTAGTGATGCGCCCCCTTCTATTTTGTGAGTTGATCCATGTGAGATGTATTCGACTAATCTTAGTCGTAGATTAGGATGATTTTATATTATTATATTGACCATTGATCTTTTTTGATCTAGGTATTATGCACTTGAGAGATCTATATATCGAGATGCTCTCTCATTTGTAAAGGGACTTTTGTCTCTGAGAATATTGAATAAAAGAAAATTTTTACAGAAACTCTTGGAAGCTTTGTGAATGTCCTGTATGTCATTGGTATGCCTCTTTCTTGGACATTTCAATGGATATTGTATGCCAACACTATTTTTTGTGAGGGTTGTACCCAAATTTTTGTAGGTAACGAATTGGAGGAGGAGATTGCTAGGGAAACCCGCATCATGTTTCAGCCAAATCGCCTGATGTTCAGGGAGTGATCAACTGTTACTTTGTGCATTGAATATTTATCTGTTGATTGTTGTATGTAGCTTATCTTTTTCATCGATGAACAATTTTGACTTCAGTAGATTGATTTTGCAGGTGGAGAAGAGGGGGTGCACTTCCTTAGTTGGGTGTTTTTCCTTTGTTGCATGCCATATCTCACTCAAAATTGTTACTAAGTGAAAGGATCATCAACATCTAAGGAGGACGTGAGTATTTTCAGGTATGATTTGCAAGGTTAGTATTGTTCTTCAGTCCTTTTATCCATTGGTCCATTCAAAACCTCTTTTGAAACCTTAGTTTTGTAGATATGATAGATCCCATGAGATTTTGATGACAACCATCAAAACCCACTTAGAGATTAATGAATAAACCCTAGATCTCTTCAAGTAAATTGGACTCCATTTCCCTGGGATCTAGCACTAGTCACTCTAGGTGGGGGCTTCCCTCTTGGGTGGGTGGCCATTTCTTCATATCTGTCATATGTGTATGCTTGGAATTGCCTCAAAATCATAGATGCAACCTTCAAGCACTCTGATCTAGTCGTCTCATTCCCTGATCTATTCTTGTGGGTCCACTTTGTCAACTCATGAAAATATCCTAGGTGGATCCCTTTAGGGTTTTCATTCATTTGGTTAGATCTCACAAGATTTACTTCTTTAAACTATTTGTGGTACAATATCAACGAATTTGGGTTATTTTCTATATTTCTAAGCCTCCCCAACTTGGCCCTAACCTCTATCCCACACTTATTCGATAGATCTAGTCCTATCCACTCATTATCTCTCCTCTAGTATCCATTGACAAACCCTAGGAGTGTCTTGATTAGGTGCACTATCCCTCCTAGGCTAGTAGGCTCTCCCCCTTGATCATTCTCTATATTTATCTAAAGTGACAAAAACCCATTCAGTGTGACAACTACCCTTCATCCGTAGTGGACAAGGCCCTTGCGGTGTCATCGATTAGCTACCTTACCTCTACCATCCCGTATAGGATATCTCAAGTGGGTAGCTACACTTTGTGTGATAACATCTTTTGACGTCGTTCCTAGGGAGGTAGAGGCTTACCTCTGGTGTCTGCGAGTAGTACTTCACTCTTATATTCCAAATCATATCGCATCCGGATTAAGTTAGGTGAATCAATTGTCCTTTACCTAATTTTACATTCACTTGTTTTCTTCTTGCATCATACTTCTCGAACGACATATCTTTTGGTTAGTTCATTTAGTATCTCACCTAGCAACTCCACAATGCGACTCTGCTAAGAAGCGAACCCATATTGCAAACCATAATGAACTCGGATGTATTTATCTGATCCATTGAAGAATTAAATAAAACTATGACTAAGATTAAAGAGAAAAAATGAGGAAATGAATAGATGGAGGTCAAATTCTTGGTATAATTATGGGTATGAGCCTAACTATTATGATCCTTACTATTCCCACCAGTTTCCTCGTCCATGTAATGAAGTATCCCCAACAAATTATGATGAGCCGATTAGTAAGCATCAAATCCCACGTATAGAATCCAAAGTAGTTAGAACACAAGCTAATCTATCTCCTTTTGACTTTTCTAAAATAGATGGGGTTCCTCATTCTATGCCTAAGGGTTACATAAAAAAATTGCCTCATTTCTATGGAAACACTGCCAAATCTATTGAAGATCATTTGCAAATACTTTGGGATCATATAGAATTTAGAGGTGCAGACGACGAATATGTTTACATGAGAGACCTTGGTGAATCATTAGATAGGGATGCCCGATTATGGTTTGATCATTTAGTAGCAAGATCATTATCACTAGGTATGGCATGTTCAAGGATGTCTTGTCCATGGCTCATCCAACCAAAGTTGTAGGGTTAGGGATGTAGAATCGTTAGAAGCTTCAATATTTTGATGACCTCGACGGAGATGAGGTTCTTCTGACTAAAATTGTCAACAATGAAATGGAGCAGAGTCCCTTGCACCCATAGTAGCGAATGGAAGAGGTTATCCCCTTCCTTTGGCTCCTTTGACTCTTCTGGTTGGATATTTACAGTTGTGATGGTGGCACGATTTTCTGCGTCAATGATATGCTTACCCCTTTCTTTCTATGCATCAATTTCTTAGTCAGAGTCCAGGTCCAAATATTTTGTCTCAATTAACAATGATTGTTTTGAGCAGCATTCATCAGTGTTATGCCAAGGTATTTTGTGGAACTCAATACACTTTCCTGTGTCCTTCTTCGATTTTCCATTTCCCTTCTTTGATTTTCCATTACCCTTATTTTCCTGTGGCTTAGAATGGTTGTTAGGACTTTGGCCATCCTTCATCTGTCCTTTGGGTTGTGAATTAGGGCCACTTTTTCCTGAATTTCGCTACTAATTTGAAGACCCAAAATATTGATTATTCTTTTCCTTAAACTTTTTCTCAATCTTGATGACATATCGGTATGTTGATCCCAGTGAGAATATGTCCAGGAAATCCATCTCCCACTGAATTTACATGTGCATGCTACAACGATACTTTAGAATCAAGTGTCGTTTAGAGTCTCTAATACCCAACTTTGAGCGCAGGGTATGGAATATATTGGTATGCTTCGACACATTTTGATCCCTTTTCTAATGCAATGTCATCCACCGAGTGTACTCCTCATCATAGTTTTTGACAAGGTAGAATTCCTCTTTGATGGCATTGACAAAATATGCCCAAGCGGGTTCTATATTGAATATCTCAGATTCATCCCTCACATGCCTCTAGTAGTACTAGTCCCACTATTCTTTGACATGAGGGAAGAACTTAAGGAGAGCGAAGGTGATATTTTCACTATTGAATTTTGTTTGAATGAAGAAGTAACCCTTTAACAAGCTCAATCATTTTTCTAAAGAATCTACATCTATATTTCCTTCAGATAAGGGGATGTCAAAATTAATTTGTACCTTGAATGGATTCGTACTCCCAAAACAACTGCTCATTGAAGGTGCGTCTGTCGCTGTTGACATTCTTCAAAATATTTGGGTGAAGTTATCTATCATATTTTTCCTCTATCATGCGAGGGATTCCTCAAGCAACAATTTAATAAGATATCCTACTGCACAATCTCTCTTTTCTTCTCCCACCATGTGAGTATGCTTGGGATGACGAAATGTATTTTCCCTAAGATCAACTAGTTCGAGACCCAACTCTTGATATTCAGATCCCGTTGAGGACATGCATTGAGAAACCACAATAGAAGAAAGCTCGAATACCACTGATCCAAATTTATGTGAGAAAAAAATGAAAGAGCATATATATATTCACATAAACAGATATATGGCATTAAACACAATGATACAGTAAACTCAAATTCTATTAAATGGATGAAACAAAACAATCTGTAAGACAAAAGCAACTAGAATGGTGGTAGTTGTATCTCTGAGAAGAGATGTGGTGGTTATGCTCACTCGTGACAAGCTAAGTACAAAAGGAGGTCGAAGGGCCTTTTATCATAAGGCCTTGGAGAGGTAGAATACCCTAACCTAACCCTAGGAGATGAATTATAATAAAGTTTACGGCCCCAAGGTGGTTAGTTGAAGCTCGTTGATTTGAGTATTGATGTGCTCTCCCACAAAATTAGAACAAAATTCAACTTGGATCTCTTTAATTTTTTATCATGAATTGCATTTGTAAAGACGACAAGCATATTCTTTCTGCAATATATTATACAATGATAAAGAAAAATTGCACCATCCAATCCATATTGTTGTCACAAGATTGATCCAGCTAGGCTAAGAAATGCCTTAAAAAATGCAAACAATGTAGATAATGTGGCAAAC
The DNA here is from genome assembly GCA_001517045.1 of Pseudotsuga menziesii. Lineage (NCBI taxonomy): Eukaryota > Viridiplantae > Streptophyta > Pinopsida > Pinales > Pinaceae > Pseudotsuga > Pseudotsuga menziesii. Next base: position 58,974 of record LPNX010242828.1, on the reverse strand, counting down.
CAGAAATCCATAAAGATGGCTCAAATCTGACGATCCTCAAAGGTACCCATGCAAGAGTAGAGGAAGTCTCCCAATATAGGCTTCCCAAAAAATGAAAAAAATAAAATATGAGATCTCCAAGAAATCTGCAACAAACTCGGGATTAGATATTGGATTGATAACAACTCATCTCATGAGAGAGATGTACTAGCTCTGATACCATGTAAATATATAAGGATCAGCCTAAATCGTAAATGATCTTGAACATAATCGAAGAAATAATTTATTAACTAGAATGAATATTAAGAGCTTCAATTTATAGGATTGAGGAGGCCCGACAAACACCTAAAAATAGTTGTTTAGTTGAGATCCTACATAAGATTACAATGCATATAGGATGGATGTGTTCAAAAACACCAACTATCAACATTAAATCATTTATTTACAATCATTGATATTGTAACACACATGGAACTGAAAAATAAATATTTATTATTTATTTCAGAATGTTAAATTTATTGTAAATTTTTATGACCAAGTGGTCAAGGATGACAGTAATTGAAGAATTATTTATTTTAATAATTAAATAGAAGAGGCACCTATCCAAGGGAGACTGTTAAATGAGTGTTCACTGACCCACTGTGAGGAATGAGAAGATGTAGAAGGTTGGTTGACAAGTGGCAGCACTATCATTTCACTTTCTAGCTGTTGTAGGAAGCATAATCCCTAAAAATGTGGTCATGTTCCCTAAGAGGGAAAACTGAGATGGTGGCTCATTTAATTCCAAAACTTACCCAAAGAGATAGGAAATCTTATAAATACCATCAAATTGAGAAGGAGGCTCACTACTCATTCTATTTCAAGAGAATGTACCTTATGATTGCTGTAAAACTAAAAAAAGTCAGGCACATAAGGAATTTGATGAGGGGATAGCTAAAGTGGAATTACTGAGTTAAGTATGCTACTGAGTGCCAAGTTACAACAAGTTGGAGTGTGAGCTATTATCCAATGATCTTTGTCCTAGTGGTTTTGTGAACAGGCTCACGGTTCCTAAGCAAGTAATTTGGCTACTTCAAGAAACGGTTCGGTGGAACGGTCTCCCTTGGGTGTTTGTTCCCTTTTGCATATTATCCAGGTTCAAATGTTATTTAATTTTGAATCTGTACTTCTAAGTGGAATAGGCTCAGTAACTTTAAGTAGGATGATTGGATATGTTATGAACTGTATATATGGAAGATGTTAGGAAAACTACATTTCTATTTACTCAAATTAAACGTTAAATCTACTGATTTAGTTATTTCTGTAAAGTATTTTGTAGCCTAAATGATGTTCTTATTTCCGATTTGTATCAACTTTAAAGTATCTCTACAATATTTCTACCTTAGTTTTATAAACTACTAAAATGTTAGTATTAGTGGTATTATTTCCATTAGTCTAAGTTTAGAATCAAATAAATATCTAGATCTGAGTAAAGACTTGTAAAAGACCTATAGAAAAAAATAACATGGACTACTAGAATATAGATTTTTAGATACGAGGATATATATATATATATATAGGAAACTAATAAATCGTATTAAGAACAGAACTCTCTGGTACCTCTGTAAACTTATTAGGGTTGGAACCAGTAATAGAAAATAAGATTATATAGAAATAAACTTAAACTGGAACTTCTAAGTAATCCAATGTTCAGATCCAATTTCCTACTCAGTATTTTGCATTTCTAATAATTTTTCTAGGTCCAAGTTCTATCCTCATAAATCAAACCCTAGAATTATTTAGGATAATCAAAGCTTCAAATTAGAAGTAATAATTGAGCTAGTTTTCACAATAGTTCTTTATAAGGGCATCATAGCCCAATCTCTTAACTATTAATTATTAATACCAAATCGATTTTATCAATAGGCTACAACACTGATTACAGGTTGTAAGCCGTGTTGGTATTGTTTATATGTGATGGATTTATTCACAGAAGAAAAGATGCAACAACCTTAGGGCTTAATATTTTAATAAAATTTATTCATGGGTTTTATGGCCCGTTAGCCATTGCTAGAAAAGAAAACATCACCGAAAACGAAAATAAGATAAGAATGCAAGCACTTTTACCCAGTATGATAAACATATATTTCATATCAACAACAGCTCCACAGCCTTTTCTTTTCCAAAATAAGTGTAACAAGGTAAGAACCTCACAACCTGTACATTAAAGTCCTATAAGGTTTCACAACCGCTTCAATGTTTATAAACAAAACAAAAAAACCCTAAATCGTTTTATAATTGATTTTATACATCAAGTAACCTGCAATTTTTTATAGTAGTTTACAAGTACTTAAAATTTAAACAATGATAACTTATTGAAAAATGGCTCCGTGACCCTTTTCAAGAAATAAATGCAACGGGAAAAAGGCATTGCTACTATAGAACAACATTGTGAAAGCAATGAACTGTAAAATCAAATTAGATATATAAATCCTCACAACATTGCTAGAGATTGGTAACAGTCATTATCTTTTGATAGAGGCCTTACGACTCTCGTTCCAAATCAAACATGACAGTAAGGACCTCTTGGCCAAATTTTAAATACAAACTGTAAAACAATAAACAAGCTGACCCTTTTCAAGAAATGAATGCAACGGGAAAAAGGCATCGCTACTATAGAATAGCATTGTGAAAGCAATGAACTGTAAAATCAAATTAGATGTATAAATCCTCACAACATTGCTAGAGATTGGTAACAGTCATTATCTTTTGATAGAGGCCTTACGGCTCTCGTTCCAAATCAAACATGACAGTAAGGACCTATTGGCCAAATTTTAAATACAAACTGTAAAACAATAAACAAGCTGATAATCAAATAGAGTAACTTCAAACATTTTCTACAATAGTTTACAGAACGAAGCTATAGTACTATCACATGTTTATAAACATTAAATCCCTCATGGGTCTTTTAAACCATAAGAAAAACCATTGTTGGATTCAAATAGAAATAGACATCACTGATAATAGCCTTACGACTCTTTCTAAATACAAGTGTCCTCACTGCTACATTTTTATAACTTATACAAATTGTAAAAGAAACTATAAATATAGAATATTTATTACACAGAGCGACATTGTATTAAATAACAAGAAGTTATAGTATTACAAGGATTAAGCTTGGCGTTATGCAAATCCCTCACGGGTTCTTACAAGCTAAAAGCTTACAGTATTCAAAACAAATAGCAAAATTGTAATAGATATACATTAAACATTTGCTTATAAAAGTGGCATAGTCGTTATGACTCCACAGGTGATTAAAACCCCTTACAATATCAAGTTCATAATATTACCAAAGGAAATTGTCACTTTCACATTGACAACAGGTGCAGAGATGAAGCCCCAAAACTATGGGGAGGAACACACAACAAGACACCAATTTTTGCTCCACAGAGCCTTGAAAGGTGAATCCATAAGTCTTACCGACTGTAAGAGCTTCTTAGCCAATATCCAACCAAAACCCTCATCGTAGAGAGTCGTTCTGGTTATCTCCTGCACAGACATTATCCCAAGAGTTAAACAATATTTTTATAAACCCTGTACAAAGAGAGAAAAATAATAGTGCAAATGCGGATGAAGTATTTACCTTCTCGACATTCTTAAATCCAACCAGAGTCACCCAAAATTCACTAGAACAAGGTTTACCAACTCCACCAGTGAACTATTCAATCTTGGATAGGTTCAGAAGGTGTCGAGGGCCAAGACTATTGGCTCCTCCATCTCTTCTCACGAACAGAAGAACAATGAAGTCGAACAGCCAGAGGCCAAGTGCAAACATGAGAGAACAACTAACATCAAACGGAACCCCATCGAAAGGACAAATACAACCATCAAGACACATTAAACCCCTAGGGTTTTGCACCCTGTCCTTTTTTTTCCAACTGGATATTTTAATGCGACCACATAGCTTACATTTGGATGATTTTATGTCACATCCTTTGGACATAGTTTTCACCGATTTTGTTCCAAATTTTGTGCCAACAGTTGTATCATAACCAAAGACCAAAAAATTATGCATATTGTCCCCCACTATGGAGTTTATAACATATGGTATAGTTAAGAGTTATCGTATTGCTTGTGATATGTCTTATCCAAGGTTGAGGTATTTCAAGGCATATGATATAGTTTAGGCCTATAATATATGAATTGGTTGGGACTTTTGCATGTTAGGATAGATATTGTATAATATATAGTATGAAGATTAAAAAATGGGTTAAGGTTTAGGTTTTTTTCCAAACCAAGGTGGACCAACTTGTCTTCTCGCTTTGTTGCATTGTATCGTAGGATTGTTCCTTAGAGAAACTTAAGGGTGATCTCATCCACCTGCACAAAGGGAAAACGAAGGTTCATGCGTTAGTCTTAGAGACTAAGTAGGACTATGACCTTTTCCTTTAACAACTCATGAGTGGAACAAACTGAAGGACAACAAACATTTTTATGACTTTGCAATCAATAGAGTATTTAAAAGCAGTTATTGTCACAAAATAATATCAACCAGAATGTATGACGTAATATCGAAAAAAGGTCATAAAATGAAGCATGATAATGATAAATACTAAACATAGGCACATGAGTCTTGCAAAATATAATTCAAGCCATTATCATCATGCCCGAGGGATTAAATGAAGTATAACTTCTCTTGGAGTTTATTTCCTAACAATTTTTAAAGTTACATATAGTAAATACTTTTTTATTTATTTATGAATTTTTAGGGATGTTACAGATATTTTTATAATTTTGTGCCTTAAGTTTATTAAACACTAGGATATTCTATGTCATTTGATGAGATAGTTAATTATGCACATTTATTTACAATAAATATGACTATTTGAATATTTATGACTTAAATTTAATTTAGATTATGGCTATAAAAATATAAATTTGGATTATATAATTTTAGAGAGTAGTCTATCTATTCTAAGTTTGTTTTGGACATAGTAGTTTTTTTTATCACAATCATCTAATTTTTTTTTTGCTGAAATCTAAATTTTGGAGTGTTCAAATTCTGCTTTTGAATGGCTACGGTTTTGGACTTAGTAAAAAATAGATTCATCCCCTCAAACCCCCTTAAACATTATAAGCAATTTACACAAGTGATTTTGACTATTCTAAGAATTATTTAATATTTCCAACTATATTCCAAACAAAACCAACCCTAAAATAAAACTGGAAATGATTGAAAACTTCGAATATTTAGAATATTTGTAATTTTAATTGCCCTTTTTAAATATATGTAATATGATGATGATTAATGTCCACTTATACCAATTTGGTGTATCCAACTAAAAAAAGTAAGAAACTACTAAATTTGCTAAATAAAATTTTATTTTAATACTAAAAAAACTAGAGAATAATATACCCAAAATAATCTTAAAAACAATATTTTTAATTTACATTATTTTTTTAATATTAATTTCATATATATAACTTTGAAAATAATCAGTATTTTTTATATTAAATTACAATTTGAAGCTTTAAATTTTTTATAATATAATTTAAAAAAATATTAACATACAGCCTTTTTAATATAAAATAACTTCAAATAATATTTAAAATAACATTTATTTGTTTTGAACTTTTAAATAAATGCTTTCTTATATACTTAAAAGAAAATGTGATAGTATTGAATATAACATCTCTATTTTTTTTCAATTAATCCAATACCACTTGTCTTTTTAAGCTTAACTCCACTTTTCTTTTTATTCTTAACTAGACTTTCACCCACCATGCTCAACTAAAAAAATTGAAAATACTAAACTAACTTGCAAAGCCCAAAGTACGTGATTGTGAATAATGGATCTCCTAAAACTTAAGTGGGCATTTTATTTAGTTATAGTTTAAAATTTTGACATTTATAACAATATTTTGATGATTTTTTTCTAAATATAAAATCTGACAGAAAGTTTGGAAAATCTTTACAACAAACTTTAACTATCCCGATAGTTTTTTAATATGCTGAAACCATTTTCTGCTTTCTTAAAACCCACTAAAATAGTGAAAAAAACAAAACTCTGTATCATAGAATCTTTATACAACTTAAAAGCAAAGGTCACTGCCCAAAGCCAATAATCCTTGGGGTGTACCCATCATGATACATAAAACAGATCTCACCATAATAAAATTTATTTGAAAGGCGTGATGACGTGATGGATCTAGTAAATTGAAGGTAAGTTAGCAAAAGGTAATTGTGTTTTCATGTCTTTCTTCCACGTGGTTGTCGCGTACCTGCGGAATTGGATAATACAAGGAGTCGGTTCGCCCTCCTCGCAATGCAAGACCCGCTAAAATCTCCACATCGTGCTTGTAACTTCTCATCCACCAAACATTGCACTTGGGCGGTGACGTAAGATTTATATCATTTTGTATGGCTGGATGCCAATGTTGTGAAACATTTTACGTAAATACACACGTGCGTAAAAGCAGCTGAGACTTATCTTATACTTTTCTTATCGAAACAACGGGTAAACCTATAATAATCCCGCGGTCCGCCACTAAAATGCATTTTTTGCATCCAATTTCCAAATTCAACAAAAGGAGGATCAATTCTACGTTAAGGTCAAGCCCACGCGCGCGCTCTTCCCCAAGAAAATATTAAAACTAAACGTCTGATGAGCGTCGATGCAGGTCAAAGGATTTGGGATTGCTTGACTGCTAATTTCAATGAACTCCGCGTCTCACTGCTTCTTTACATATAATATATATTTACTCTACTCATTAAACATAAAATATATTCATGTCTTACTCTGCTTGATGATAAGCAAAAACACAAAAGAAAATATGGGCAATACAGCGTCCTGCGTTGCGTTGGGCATGGCCATGGAGGACAAGGATGAAACCATCCAGCTGATTCGCTCAGATGGCACCCTTAAAATCCTTCATAAACCCCTCTGCGCCGCTGAGATCATGCAACAATTCCCTCAACATTTAGTCTGTCACTCAGATTCATTCTACATTGGCCAGAAGACGCCCGCTCTTTCTCCAAATGAGCAGCTGAATCCGGGCAACAACTACTTCCTTCTGCCACAACATTTCTTTCACTCTCCCTTAACTCTTCTATCGCTAGCTTCCTTAATATCGTCACCGCCGCCACCAAATGCTCTGCCTTGTTCCACGGCTCGTCTATCAGCTCCGCTTCGCAGTATCGAACGTGCTTCTGTTTTCTGCCAGCCGTTTGAAATACAGAAGAGTGATGTCAGCGGAGGTCTGCGGATCAGAGTGTGCGCGGAGTTTATTTCAAAGCTTATGGAAGAGGGAAGGCTTAACGCTGATGAGCACGACCGTTCACTGGGCGGGGATTCTGTAGAGGATGAGGCAGTTAGGCTGTGCAATACCCCTGAATTAGAGAAAGAGTATGCTCAATTGGTTAAGTGCAGACGCCATTGTTGGAAACCGAAGCTTGAGACAATCAAAGAAAAGGAAAAGAAGATTGATGTCAAAAAGCTCATCTTCAAAATTATGATGTAAAACGTCTGATCTTGATTCTTGATCTGTTGATTGATTCCACCTCAAATCATCCAAACAGCCATTGCTTTCTTGTACAGTTTTTGGTTCTGCCATCGCCCATTATAATCAAATTTTGATGGCTTTAAACTTGAAACAGTGGTTGCAAAATTATCTGTCTCCGAAAAATGATGAAAATAACTTGGACTGATGCACAGATCCATTCTTGGTCAAGCCGCTTGTTTATATATAACTATGGGACACAGGACAAAACTATAGGACGTAACCGTAAATCAATGAAAACAATATATATGTCCAGCTAAATATTATACAGTTTTTAAATGGCATAGATATTTTGTTCAAATTTCTCGCCATTAGGTTAGAATGGAAATCTATCATGAAGTTCATTGCCACATGTTTACATATACAAAATTGGTATGCTGAAAACCAACGAAACATCCAAATGGGGCTGAATGCATTGCATGTCACGGTTTTCCACCGTAACCATGCCCCCATTATATAAAATAACGTTGAAAAGTTTGATGAGCTAAGTATGCCGTAAAATAAACGTTATGTTTTCTAAACATCTTAAGCCGTAAATATAGTGAATAGGCACGCGATTGGGAATATATTTTTGAATAACAATAAATGTAGCCATCAATAAACAGCTTAGCTTCTACAAACCTGCTCATTCGTGGTCCCACGAGGTGATAAGAATGAGAGTGTTATCATCTTTACAATGATGATAATTATAATAGTATAAATAGTATTATTTTATCTTTAAAGTGTATAATGGTATAAATAGTAATATTTTGAGAGTAGTTTAAATATTAGATTTTTTTTTTTTTTTTTTTAATATGAGAGAGATGATGATAAATATAATAGTGATGATGATGGTTAACGTCTCCTGAGACCAAACTTTGGTCTATCAGACCTAAAGAAGAGAATTAATTAGTTTGCTTTAAAGTTATATTTCTATGCTCAAAGAGCTTGGAAAGAAGCCTCCCGAGGTTACTATAATTTTGACAGGCTAAAAGGCTAGGAAAGTTGTTATTGCAACAAAAATTATGAAACTGAGATCTAATGTGGGTGTACGCAGGGCACTCTAAGAGGAAGTGATTTTCATCTTCAATGTTCTTAATGTTCTTACTCTCACAAAGGTGGCAGACCCTTTCTACCCATGGTGTTTTAGGGACTGTCCAACGTCTAGTTTCACTATGGAGCTCCTGCGAGTTCGTTCTTATCTTAGCCATGTTAATTTTTTTCTTAGTACTGATCAAAACAAAGAGATTTTTTGATCTTCGAGTGTAGGGTTGATGACCTCCTTATAGTATCTAAATTTTCTTTTAGCCTCGAGATCTTTCTCACACCACAATTTTATAAATAGTATTATTTTATTTTTACAGTGATGATAATTATAATGGTATAAATAATATTATTTTGAGAGTAGTTTAAATATTAGATAATTTATTGTTTAGTTTTTAATTTTAGTTTTAATTTTATTTTTATTTTTATAATGATAAAGGAAATCTTTAAGGATATTATCCACTTTTATAATAAAACTGGATTATATATATATATATAAAAGATTAATTATAGTTATATTTATGAAATTTTATAAATTATCTTTTTTAATTAATGGAAATTTGAGTCATTCCATATATATCTAGTTTTCCCATGGACTCATAATTTTAATTATGCAAAGATGTTGAATCATGATAAAACTATATCTTGAAATTGTTCTCAATTATACAAAATATTTAGTGACTTTGAATCATGATTAAACTTTTCTAATCATTAAAAACCATATTTAGAAATTATACTTAATTTTACAAAAAATTTATTAAACTTTTAACAACATTTTTTATGCATAAAAACCACTTTCTTGCTGTTTCTAAGGACATCCAAGATGGATGGAATGAAATAGGTCATTTTTCACCAAGAGACCATTGTATCCTTACTCCATCATAGTAAAGAATAAATAAAGTCATTAACAAAATTAAATTTATTAAAATAAAAATTATTGAAAAAACTCATTATCAAAATTAAATTTACCTTTAATTAAAATAGTTTTAAAAAATTATCATTAATAAAAATAACTTTTAAATTCTAAAATTATATTAATACCTATAAATATTTTTAAACAAAATCCAAACCCTTTTACTAATAATTGTGCTTGATAGGCTAGCCCGCACGGGTGTGGCTCATTGGCGATTCCGTTGTTATGAAGTCATCCCACCTAGGTCTACCTGTGTCCCATGTCTTGCCGCAAGTAATCTAAAATGGTAGGTTGTGTATGACCTAAACATGTACAAACTCCACAAAATGGGAGGTTGTGTGTGACCAACAAAACAAGGAAATTTGGGTATATGCCGTGTTTGACAAATTCAAAATCTAACACCAAATTTACCGTAATTACTTTTAATTATTTTGGTGATAAATAATATCTTAGCTATCATCTCAAGCATTGACGCAATGCATCTCATGTACTCCATTTTATTGATAATTTTTTACAACATTACCTGTTTAAATACATAACCAAAACCATGAATACATGTTAATAAAATTTAATAATGAAATTTGTAAAATTATATATTTTTAAAATTTAATATTTAACAAACTTATATAAATTATATAAATTATTTTGTTTTATATAATTTTATAAATATCAATTAATAAATTATATATATATATAAATAATTCAATTTAAGAATGGTTATAATGTTTATATATAAATAATAAAACTATTATTATTTTTTTACATTAAAAAATATATCATCATTATATATATTTCTATATATTGAATATAAAAAAAATTAGTCATTATAAAATTTATTGGTTAAAAGTAGTTTTTTAAAATTAACAAGATACCACATTCTTAGTTGTAGTTAGAGAGTTGAAGGGTGTGTTTTAAACTCTTACTCAAGATTGAAACAAACTTTGGAATTATAGTTTTTAAAGGTGAAATGTAAATGAAAATTAAAAAAATTAAATTATTTATGAATACAAGGTTACTTTTTTTCAAGTAGAAAAAAATAGTACTTTTGATATTCAATGGAATTAAAGAAGTATATATATTGAATATTGTGCACTCCATGTCCTAATATGGAAAAAAAATGATCAAAAGTCATCAATCCACCATTCAAAAGGTCCATGAGAACCAAACCAACATATCTAGGAATAAATTTAAGTCACATCTAAATAGTTAGTTAAATCATAAACCAATACATCCCAATTTAAACCAAAGTATACTAGCATGCATCCATCTTATTTATCTAATTTGTATAGATTTATTTATGTCTTCCTAAATATTTTAAATCTAAGTTCAGCTCACATGTTATTTTTTATAATATTTTATTATTTTTTATAAATGACATGTGTCAACTCTAGGATGAGCACAGAAGGAGTTACACATCTTTTTCTATTGGGTTGTAGAATGCGCTTCTTCAACGCAATCAATACAACATCAAAAAATAAGTAGACTATATAGTCTATCAACTTGTTGTCAACAAACCACCTCCAACATTAAGATAAGTAGGAAACATGGTCTTTGAAGTTAAGAGAACCTTCAACAAATTTCTCCAAATGGAGGTTACCTTTATCTGCCTCAAGAGAAACATTCGAAAGTAAATCAGCTTCATAGTTTGGTTCATACAAAACATGTTCAATATATTCGGTTTAGCAAAGGTGACCATAAGAGATTCAATTCTCATACACCATTGTTCTAGAGAGATAACATGTAAGATACATATTTTTTTCCCAATTCACAATTACCAATGAATCACCATAAACATGCATAGTATCAATGCCAAGTGTAGAAGTTAACTAAAAAAGTTATCCACTTAGATTTAAATACATATTTTTTATAAAGAGCATTATATTACTATTACTAGCTAACACAACCACCTAAGTTGTGGCGAGTGAATATTGATAGGATATAGTAATCATAATAATATTAGAAGCAAATTGACCTACAACCTACTCATAGAATGATAAAAAACAATGCAATTCACACTAAGTACCTTGAAAATATTTTAAATTAACCATTTTAAATTAAATAACTAAAAATAAAATAAATTATATAATTTTCGTTGTGGAAAACTGGTGCTTGAATACAATAAAAAAACCATCTAAAATGAAATAAATTGTAAAAATCATTAATCAACTCGCAACAATACACACTCCATGCATTTAAGCACTACAAAATTTTGAATTTATTAGATACATCAAGATTTCAAAGTCATCAATGTATCACACATTAAAACCTTGACAACTTGCCAATTTTACAGCCATCCTTGCTCAAAAGGATTTTCCACTTCCAAGAAAAAATAACAACAAAAATTACCAAACGTTTAAATGGATTTAAAGCTAGGGTTTTCAATTTTCAAGGAAAATAACAATGAATTTATCAGATATTTAAAAGGATTTCAAGCTATTGAACCTTCAAATATGAAAATAATCATAGAAAAGGAAACCAGAGGAACAAACTGAAATACTAAAAATTCTTCGCTGTCATTGTGACTGGAATCATCGTGTGCTTCTTCTCCATCGAGATCATTTAATGAGGCTCTCAAAAAAAATTCATCAAGCTCTCCATCTTTTGAAATAGCTGACATTATAGGGCCCTCGCAAAAAGATGGGGGACGTTTTAGATGTAATGCATTTTTTTCAAAACACATTCTTATTGTAGAATTCAACAACATGTATGTGTTTATTAAACATAGGAATGGGAAATTATGAGGCAACGAAGTGGGATGACACAAAGGACAGGAGAAAAAAAGTGTATTTGTTTTGTAAAGCATTTTTTATTACCCAAATCAGACCCCTAACACCCCCTATCCAACTTCCTAACACCACCTCCTTAACTCCCTAACACCCCCTCTCCAACTCCCTGACAACCCCTACCCCTAATCACCCACATCTTCTCTCCAACTCCCTAACATCACCCCAACCCCCTAACAACCCCTTTGAAACTCCCTTACACCCCCTACCCCTAATCACCAATAGCCTACACCTACCCTTGGCTCTACTCCATACTCCTAACACCCCTCCTCCCTACTCTCTCTCTCTCTCTCACCCTTGTCCTCCTCTCCCTAAACCTTAATAACCCCTTATCTTACTCTCTTTCTCCCCTTCTCCTCTAACTCCAATATCGTAACACTACCTATGTCTCTACCTCTAACCCATCAACCACCAACCTCTCTCTCTCTAACTCTAACCCCTTACTACCCAAAATTCTCTCTCTCTCTCTCTCTCTCTCTCTCTCTCTCTTACCCCTTAACACCCCTCATTCTCTCTTCTTCACACACACACACACACCCCTACTCCTCCTCCTACCACTAACCCACCTCCCACTCTGTTCTCATCCTCTCATCTCCCTAACCCTTACTAACCCCCTCCATCACTTTCCAACTCCTCTCTCTCTCTCTCTCTCTCTCTCTCTCTCTCTCTCTCTCTCCCTCTCTCTCTCTCTCTCTCTCTCTCTCTCTCTCTCTCTCTCTCCCTTATTAACCAATTATATCACTCTTTCTCTACCCTTCTCCTCCACCTACAGTTAACCTACACCCCTCTCTCTCTCTCTCTCAAATACATCTCACTATCCTTAACCCTCCCCTCTCCCCCTAACGCAACTCATACTCTCCCTACCCATAAAAAACACCTAATCCCCTCTCCC